>PVKP010019432.1:0-42453 GCA_004027715.1 Plecturocebus donacophilus | reverse complement strand
CCCCAACCTAGCAAGGCAGGCCAATATTCAAGTCCAGGAAATACAGAGAACACCACAAAGATATTCCTCAAGAAGAGCAACCCCAAGGCACATCATCGTCAGATTCACCAGGGTTGAAATGAAGGAGAAAATGCTAAGGGCAGCCAGAGAGAAGGGTCGGGTTACCCACAAAGGGAAGCCCATCAGACTCACAGCAGATTTCTCAGCAGAAACCCTACAAGCCAGAAGAGAATGGGGGCCAACATTCAACATCTTTAAAGAAAAGAACTTTCAACCGAGAATTTCATATCCAGCCAAGCTTCATAAGTGAAGGAAAAGTAAAATTTCGTATCCGGCTAAGCTTCATAAGTGAAGGAAAAGTAAAATTTTTTGCGAACAAACAAGTACTCAGAGATTACATCACCATCAGGCCTGCTTTACAAGAGCTTCTGAAAGAAGCACTACACACGGACGGGAACAACCAGTATCAGCCATTCCAAAAACATACCAAAAGGTAAAGAGCATCACCATAATGAAGAATCTACATCAACTAATGGGCAAAACAGCCAGTTAGCATTACCAGAAGCTGCAATTTTCGTCTCTGATAAAACAGACTTTAAAACAACAAAGATCATAAGAAACAAAGAGGGACATTACATGGTGGTGAAAGGATCAATGCAACAAGAAGAGCTAACAATCCTAAATATATACACACCCATTACAGGAGCACCCAGATACATAGGGCAAGTTCTTAATGACTTACAAAGAGACTTAGACTCCCACACAATAATAGTGGGAGACTTTAACACTAAACTGTCAATATTAGACAGATCAACGAGATAGAAAATCAACAAGGATATCCAGGACTTGAACTCAGACCTGCAACAACTAGACTTAACAAATATTTACAGAACTCTCCTCCCCAAATCCACAAAACAAACATTTTTCTCAGTATCACATTATACCTATTTTAAAAGTGACCACATAATAGGAAGTAAATCACTCCTCAGGAATTGCATAGCATTTCACAGGTTTAAATAAAATATTGGTTGGCTGCTTATTTGTTATTTTCATCCCCTATTCCTTCCTGTCTCCATTGTTAAGCACAATTATTGGCATAAAAGAGGTTTTCAATACCCATTTTTAAACTGCATTCTAGCCTGGGCAATAAAACAAGAATCCCGTTCTCTCTCCCTCTTTCTCTTCCTCTTTCTTTCTCTCTTTCATTCTTTTCTTTCTTTTGCTGTTTCTTTCTTTCTCCTTTTCTCTCTAAAAAAAAAAAAAAATTCCCTTTCTCAACTAAATTATTATTGTTTTATTTTATTTTATTTTATTTTGCTTAAAACTAGTTGACCAAATATATGTGAGTTTATTTCTGGAGTCTTATTTTGTTCCATTGATCTTTTTGTCTGTCTGGATGCCAATAGCACACTGTCTTGATTGTTGTAGTGTTGTAAGTCTTAGAGTCATGTAGTGTAAGTCTTCTAATTTTTTCTTGTTGAAAGTTGTTTTTGCCATTCTGGGTCCTTTGTACTTACATATGAATTGTCAATTAACTTGGCAACTGCTAGAAAAAAGCCTATTGGGATTTTTGTTGGGAATACTTTGAATCTTTAGATCAATTTTAGGGAAATTAACATCTAAACAATATTGAGTCTTCCATGAGCATGGTATATTGCTCCATTTAGTTTGGTCCTTAATTTCTCTCAGAAATGTTTTGTACTTTTTAGCATACACGTCTTGTATATCTTTTGCCAGATTTATCCTTCAGTATTTTAATTATTTATATTATTGTAAATTATATATTTTTTATTTCTGATTGTTGTTTGCCAAGATATAGAAATACAGCTACTTTTTGTATATTGATGTTGTATCTTGCAATCTTGCTGAACTCATTTAGTTCTAGGATCTTTTCTGTAGATTCTATGGGATTTTTCTACAAAGATAATGACATAATCTTTGAATACAATTTTCCTTCTTTCTTTCCAACCTGATTACCTTTTATTTATTTTTTCTTGCTTGATTGAATGGCTAGAACCTCCAATACAATGTTAAATAGAAGTGATTGGAGCAGAAAATCTTGCCTTGTTTTTAATCTTAGAGGGGGAAGCATTCAGTCCTGATATAAGAGTAGCTGTGGTGCTTTTTGTCATAGATGCTCTTTATGAAGTTGAAAAAGTTTTTTCTATTCCTAGTTTGATGATAGGCTTTATCAAGAGTAGATGTTGGATTTTCGTCAAATATTTTTTCTGTCTATTGAGATGATCATTTGCCTTTTTTTTTTAAGTTCTAACTATGATCCATTATATTGATTGATCTTGCAAATATTAAATCAACCCTGCATTCCTGGAATAAACTCTACCTGGCCATGTATGATCTTTTACCTTTATTATTGGATTTGATTTGCTAAACTTTTCTTGTTAATATTTGTATGTACATTCATGAGAGATACTGGTCTTTAGTTTTCTTTTCTTGTGTATCTTTGGTTTTGGTATTGCCATGATCCTGGACTCATAGAATAAGCTGAAAACACTCTGTCCTCTTCAATTTTCTGGGAGCATCTGTACAGAATTAGTATTACTTTTCCTTAAATGTTTGGTGGAATTCACCACTGAAACTATCTGGGCCTGGAATCTTTTTTTTTTTTTAAGTGAAAGCAATTTTATTGGAAAGCAAGTAAGGGAATAAAGAAGGCTACTCCATAGTCAGAGCAGCAGCTTGGGCTGCTGGACTAAGGATACTTATAGATATTTCTTCATTGTATGCTAAATAAGGGGTGAGTTATTCATGAGTTTTCTGGGAAAGGGGTGGACAATTCCTGGAACTGAGGATTCCTCCCCTTTTTAGACAATATAGATTAACTTCCTGACATTACCATGGCATTTGTAAACTGTCATGGAGCTGGTGGGAGTGTTTCTTAGATGCATTATAATTAGTGTATAATAAGCAGTGAGGATGACCAGAGGTCACTTTGGTTGCCATCTTGGTTTTGGTGGGTTTTGGCCAGCTTCTTTACTGCAAACTTTTTTTTATTTTTGAGACGGAGTCTCTTGCTCTGTCACCGAGGCTGGAGTACAATGGTGTGATCTCAGCTCACTGCCATCTCTGACTCCCTGGTTCAACGCATTCTCCTGCCTCAGCTTCTCAAGTAGCTGGGATAACAGGTATGTGCCACCACACCCGGCTAATTTTTGTGTTTTTAGTAGAGCTGGGGTTTCACCACGTTGGCCAGGATGGTCTCGATCTCCTGACCTTGTGATGCACGGCTTCCCAAAGTGCTGGGATTACAGGTGTGAGCCACTGCTCCAGGCCACCGCAAACTTTTGTTAACAAGGTCTTTATGACCTGTATCTTGTGCCGACCTCCCGTCTCATCCTGTGAATAAGAATGCCTTAACTCCTAGGAATGCAGCCCAGGAGGTCTCAGCCTTATTTTACCCACCCCCTACTCAAGATGGACTTGCTTTGGTTTGAACATCTCTGACATATCCCCCTTCCACCCACCCCACTTTTATAAGAGAACTCTTAGTTCTAAGGGTTGAAGAGGAACGAAGATGCATCTTCTGTAACTTTTTCAGGCTGAACAAGGGTAATGATATTCCTGCCTAACTGTGAGGGTCCCTTGTATTTGGGGTAGAGAGGAGCTCAGTCAGAAATCGTCAGTAGGGTGAGGGATATTCATAACTTCAAGTTCTGACAAGGTGATTATCTGGAAGATTAATAAGTATTCAATTTAAAAAAACAGTCTTGGCCTGGAGTCTTTTTTATGTGAAGGTTTTTCATCCACAAATTCAATTTCTTTAATAGATATAAGCCTATTTGGGTTTTTAAAAATTGATTTTTGTTAGTTTGTATCTTTTAGGGAATTTGTCAACATAATTTGAATATTAAATTTATAGGCATAAAGTTGTCGATAATGTCCTCCTGTACTTTTAATATCTGTAGACTCTGGCGACATCACCTTTCTCATTCCTGATATTTGTTATTTATTGTATTATCTCCTTTTTTTTTTTTAAATAAAACTGATGAGAGTTTTATTGATCTTCCCAAGGAATCAGCTTTTGTTTTTATTGATGTTTTCCCTGTTTTTGTTTGTTTTATATTTAATTTATTTCCATTCTATTATTTCCTTTCTTTTGCCTGCTTTGGATTTCATTTGCAGTTCTTTTTCTAGTTTCTTAAGGTAGAAGAAATTCAAATTATTTAAGACCTTTATGAAAATAGATATTTAAATTTTCCTCTTTGTCTGCTTTAGCAGTGTTCCACACATTTTAATATGCTGTGTTTTCATTTTCATCCAGTTAAAAATACTTTCTGATTTTTCTTTTGATTTCTTCTTTGATCCATGGATTATTTAGAGATGCGTTATTTCATCTTCAAATATTTAAGAATTTTCCAAATATCATTCTGTTGATTTCTAATTTGATTCTGTTGTGATCACAGAACATACTTTGTATAACATACTTTAACCTTTTTACTTTATTGATACGTTTTATGGCCAGAATGGGATCTGTCTTGCTAAATGTTCTATGTGCACTTGAATATGTAGTCTTCTGTTGTTCAGTGTTGTGTTTTTGATGTTAGCTCAATTTGGTTGATAGTATTGTTCAAGTCTTCTATATCCTTACTGACTGTCTACTTGTTCTATCAGGTACCTAGAGAAGGTTGCTGAAATCTTAGTCTATAATTGTCGATTTGTCTGTTTTTCCTTGCTGTTCTGTTACTTTTCTTCAGATATTTTGATACTCTGTTATTAGGTACCTAGACATTTAGGGTTGTTCTTTTGATTAACTAGCCCCTCTGTCATTATGGAATTATTCCTTTTACTATGCGAATATTATTTGATTTAAAAATCTACCTTGATATTAATAGGGCTATTCGAGTTTTTCTTAGATGAGTCTTGCTTTGTCACTCAGTCTGGAGTGCAGTGGTGCAATCTTGGCTCACTCAACCTCTGCCTCCTGGGTTCAAGCAATTCTCCTGCCTCAGCCTCCTGAGTAGCTGGGACTACAGGCACTTACCACCACACCCTGCTAATTTTTGTATTTTTTAGTAGAGATGGGGTTTCGCCATGTTAGTCAGGCTGGTCTCAAACTCCCAACCTCGTGATCTGCCTGCCTCAGCCTCCCAGAGTGCTGGCATTACAGGCATGAGCCACCACACCCAGCTCAAGCTTTCTTTTGGTAGATATTAGTGTGATATTTCTTCTTCTATTTTTGCTGCTTTTAACCTAGTTGTAGCTTTATATTTAAGTGGTTTTCTTGTAAGTACATATAGTTTGGTCTTAAGGGTTTGTTTTTTTTTTTAAATCTTATCTGGCAATCTTTGCCTTTTAACTGGGGTATTTAGACCGTTTACATATAATGTGATTATTGTTTTGATTGGGTTTAAACTGACTAACTTATTGTTTTATATTGGCTCAATCTATCTTTTCTGCCTCCTTTTGGATTATTCTTTTTTGACTTTATCTCCTTTGTCTACTTTAATAGCTATATCTTGGTGTATTATTTTAATGGTTGCCTTATACTTGTATGCATCTTCAACTTAGCACTGTCTACCTTTGAATTATATTGTATTAATTTATAGTATAAGAATCTTAAAAGAAGATAGTGCAATTTCTCCTGGCATTTATGCTCTTGTTGTTGCCGTATGTTTTACTTCTATCCTTCTTCTAAGCCCCACCGTTAATGTTACTATTTTTGCTTTAAATGGCCAATTTTGTTTTAAAGGTTTTTAAAATAATAAGAAAGGAAAGTTATTTTATATTAACTTGTATTGTTATTTCTCGTGCTTTTCATTCTTTTGTGTGCATGCAGAGTTCCGTCTGGTATCACCGTCTCTCTGCCTGAAGGACTTCTTCTAACATTTCTTACAGGTCTGCTGGTGATGAATTCTTTCAGCTTTTGTATGTCTGAAAGCCTTTATTTCATTTTGTGTCTACAGCCATATACCACCCTGAATGTGCCCAATCTCATCTGAAAGCCTTTATTTCATTTTGTTTTTCAAAGCTATTTTCACTAGGTATAAAATTCTAATTTGACAGTTTTTCTTTCATCATTATAAGTTTTTTTTATTTCAGAGCAATAAAGATATAACTCTACTGACTTCTGATTTGCATTGTTTCTGATGATGGTAAGTCTGCCATTATCTTTATCTTTAGTTTTCTTTTCTTTTCTCTCTCTCTCTTTTTTTTTTTTTTTTTTTTTTTTTTTTTTTTTTTTTTTTTTTTTTTTTTTTTTTTTTTTTTTTTTTTTTTTTTTTTTTTTTTTTTTTTTTTTTTTTTTTTTTTTTTTTTTTTTTTTTTTTTTTCATATAGGGTCTCACTCTGTCATCCAGGCTGGAGTGCAGTGGTGTGATCATGGCTCACTGGAGTCGGCTGCCAGGCTCAATGGACACCCCCAGTCTCCTGAGTAGCTGGGATTATAGGTGCATATCACCATGCCCAGCTACTTTGTTTTTAGAGATGGGTCTTGCTATGTTGCCCAGGCTGCTCCCGAACTCCTGGCTCAAGTGATCCATACATAATGTGTTTTCTACCCCTCGGCAAATTCACCAATATTTTTTTTTGTTTCAATCTTGAAGTTTTTTTTTTTTTGTTAAATTTGTCTATGATAATATAAGGTATGGTTTTCTTTGCATGTATTTTGCTTGGTGTTCACTGAGTTTCTTAAACATGAAAATACATTTCTTTAAATTTGGAAAGTTTGTGGCCATTATTTCTTCAAATTAACTTGGTGTCTCGTTCTTTTTCTCTCTGTCTTCCTTTCCTCTCTTCTCTTTGGACTTTAATTCCTATATATGGATAGATAAATAGTCTCACAGGAATCTAACGTTCTGATTTTTTCCAGTCTTTATTTCTCTCTGTTTTACAGACTGGGTAAACCTTTGTTTAGAACCTTCAAATTCATTGATTCTCTTCTATCCTTTTTATTCTACTATCTCTCTATCTATCTACCTACCTACCTATCATCTATGAAGATTCACCATTTCCTTAAACCCATTCAGGAAGTTTTTTTTTTTTGAGACAGAATTTCGCTCTTGTTACCCAGGCTGGAGTGCAGTGGTGCGATCTCGGCTCACTGCAACCTCTGCCTCCTGGGTTCAAGCGATTCTCCTGCCTCCACCTCCCAAGTAGCTGGGATTACAGGCATGTGCAACCACACCAGGCTAATTTTGTAGTTTTAGTAGAGACGGGGTTTCTCCATGTTGGTCAGGCTGGTCTTGAACTCTCAACCTCAGGTGATCTAACCGCCTCTGCCTCCCAAAGTGCTGGGATTACAGGTGTGAGCCACTGTACCCAGCCAGGAAATTTTAAAATTTCAGACTTTTATACTTCAGGTCTAGATTTTCTAGTTAGTTCTGGTTTATTATGAGCATATTTTATGTCATGTGCATGATTTTTTGATGGTAAAATATCATGTGCATTGTTTTAATGGGTGTTTACAATCATTACAACCTCTGGGTCACCTTGGGATCAGTCTTTCTGATTGCTTTTGGCTTTTCTCTTGAGTACGGGCTCTATTTTCTTATGTCTTTATATGTGTAGTTACATTGGACAGTAACTTGGTTGTTGTGAATGATACATTGTAAAGACTGGATTCTGTTATTCTTGAAAAATGTTGATTTGTTTCAAGTGGTTATCTTTAGTAAACTCTAATTGCAACTCCTGTCTTTCTTGCAGTGAGCAGCAGGTAAATATCTTTTTAGTTTCTTTAGCCTTAGCTTGTCTGCACAATCTTCCCTACATATGTATAGCCAGATGTCAGCAGTTTTTACACAAAACTTGGGGCTTTCCACTCTCAGACTCCGTTTGCTGGGATTTCATCTTTCACTTTCTAGCTTTTGTGGTTGTCCCAAACTCTATCTTTTGGTTTTCCAAACCAGTAAGACCTTGAGTTTCTATCCAAACTTAAAATGTCCCATGTGGCATTGACTAGTGAAAAGTCTTTTTCTAAAAACTCATTGAACCTGGGAGGTCAAGGCTGCAGTGTGAGCTATGATCGTGCCACTGTACTCCAGCCTGAGTGACAGAGCGAGACCTTGTCTCAAAAAAAAAAAAAGAAAGAAAGAAAAAGAAAGAAAAAAAGAAAAAGGAAAAAGAAAAGAAAGAGAAACTCAGTTGGCTAACCCATCTCTACAAAAAGTACAAAATGTCACTGGATGTCAAGGTACATATCTGTAGTCCCAGGTACTCGGAGGCTAAGGTGGGAGGATCGCTGGAGCCCAGGAGGTGGAGGCTGTAGTGATCCCCGCTTGTGCCACGGTGCTCCAGCCTGGGTGACAGAGCAAGACCCTGTCTCAAAAAAAGAAAAACCCAGACATTTCACCCAGTGCTTTTCCTTTCTTTCTAAGGTAGACTCCTCTAAAGTTTTTGCTACTTTTGTATTCCACAGTGCCTTCAGGCAGTGTTGCTTGTTTGCTCATTTCATTGTTTTTTAGTCTAAGGTAGGTAGCTGTTATCTGCAAGAGAAACTACACTGCTATCACCAGAAACAAACCCTTCCCTCCTTCCCTAACTTTTACAGTTTTATCCCTGGCCTGAGATTCTTGAGTCTCCCTAAGCTTCAGTCCTACAGCCTGAAGGCATTACTGTCCCCTCCATCCCAGTCAGTGCTAGTCCTGACTCCTGTTTTTCCTTGAGGGACAGTGGGACTCATCTCCATATTCCTAGTGGTGGCATTGTCATCTTAGGACAGGTTTCTGTCCGTTCACATCTGACCTTCTGGCTCCAGGCTCTCCTCCTGCAAATGGTCATCAATACCTTTGTCCCAGACTTCCTAAAATACCACCTTCACCATTTCCACTGCACCCAGACAGCTCCAGTGGCTCTGCATGAACTGTAACGGGGGTCTTCTCATTCGTACATAATGGTACATCAGTAGTTCTGGAAGCCAGTGGCCCTCACACTCTTTTTTACAACATCCCCTCCTATTTTTTTTTTGAGACGGAGTCTCAGTCTGCCACCCAGGCTGGAGTGCAGAGGCACGATCTCAGCTCACTGGAACCTCCACCTCCTGGGTTCAAGTAATTCTCCTGCCTCAGCCTCCCTAGTAGCTGGGATTACAGGTGCCCACCACCACACCCAGCTAATTTTTGCGTTTTTAGTAGAAATGGGGTTTCACCATGTTGGCCAGACTGGTCTTGAACTCCTGACCTCGTGATCCGCCCGCCTCGGCCTCACAAAGTGCTGGGATTACAGGCGTGAGCCACCACACCCGGCCTACAACCCTTTTTTCATGGTTTTCCAGCCTCCCTGAAGGTGAAGGAGGTGACAGGAACAGAGGCCTGTTGCCTCAGCCCGCCTCCAAGAATTTTCTCTTAGCAGGCATGTCTCACAAACACCTCTGGACGGCAGGGAAAGGAAAACGCAGTTTCCTTCAGATGTACGGGGATTCCCTGGCTTGCAGCCTGAGCTACCACAAGCATCGCAGCTGGGGCGCAGCGCACCGTCTGACCTCTGTTTCTCCCTACCCCTCCAGCTTGACGGTGTCCTCCAGCCTGGCCCGGTTTCCCTTCGAGCAGGCGCACCGTGTTCATCCACAGCTCTGTAGATGAGTGCGTGGGAGAATGTATTCTTTATGGCCCCATTCTAGTTCCAGTTCTTTTCATGCATGAAGTCTCTTCTGATAACCAGTGGTTGAAATTCATCTCTCCTTATGTTGACCCCTTTTATTTAAAATTTTAAAATTAGCTAACATGGTTTTATTGCAAGCAATAGAGACCCCCTTCAAACATATTTTTTTTTTGACAAAAGTGGGGAGGGAGGGGGAGAACATAGTATAAGGATACTTGGCTATCTAACTTGTTTTCCATTCTCTAAATCCCAATTCTACATTCCTAAGAAAGGTAATCTGATTGTCCTGGCTTGGGATAGGTGTGTACCCCTCCTCCAATCAGCCTTGCCAAGAGAGCGAGGTCATGTGATTATAAACCTGGCGGCCTGGTATGGGAGGTTCAAGGGATTTGGGGGGTGATTGGAGAAAAAGATGTGACCACAACGTAGCAGAAGCACATAGAAACTTTATTGGGCAATGCTTTGACAGGTTTGCATGTGGGAAAGTCCCTCAGGCAGGAGACTGTCAGAAGGAGAGCAAGGGAACCCTCCGGGGAAGAGGGGCCTACACGTGCCAAGGTGCTGTCTGTCCAGCAGCATGGCAGGGAGCTTCTGAGTCACATGCTTTGAAGGCAGTAGCTGCTTATGGTCGTATAACCACAAGGTTCTGTCTTGTCAATGGCCAGAAGATGCTGGTTGTAGTTTTGTGGGGCCTGCAGGCAGGCGCTAAATGGCCAAAGATTTGCTTCTTTTGGCTCTTTCAAAAATAATTGGACATGTACAAATTTGAGTTTGGCACCAACAGAGTTTTGATCTAACAGATTTCAGCCTTCAATGAAGAAATAAGCAACCTACAGGCAATGCACATGGGCCATCTTTGGCTCACTTAGGTAACACCCAGATTCATCCCATTGATCTTGGGGAGGGGAGTTGAAAGAAGGAGACAGTTCAAAGAAAGTCAAGCCTATGCAGTTGCTCTTCTAGCCCTCCTCAAAATCGTCGAAGACTAAAGATGCTGGCATGTGCTATGGTTTGGATCTATGTCCACACCCAAATCACACGTCAAATATAATCCCCAGCCTTGGTGGTGGGACCTGGTGGGAGGTGATTGGATCACGGTGCTGGATTTCCCTCTTGGTGCTGCTCTTGTCATTGTGAGTGAGCCCTCGCGAGATCTGATTGTTTAAAAGTGTGTGGCACCTTCCCTCCCTCTCTCTTCCTCCTGCTTCTGCCATGTAAAACGAGCGTGCTTCACCTTTGCTTTCCACCGTGATTGAAAGTTTCCTGAGGCCTTCCCAGAAACCATCATGCTTCCTGTACAGCCTGTGGAACTGTGAGCCAATGAAACCTCTGTTTTTTTTTTTTTGGAGACAGAGTCTCTTTCTGTTGACCAGGCTAGAGTGCACTGGTGATCTTGGCTCACTGCAACTTCCGCCTCCTAGATTCAAGTGATTCTCCTGCCTTAGCCTCCCAAGTACCTGGGATTACAGGTGTGCACCACCGTGCCCAGCTAATTTTTATAGTTTTAGTAGAGATGGGGTTTCACCATGTTGGCCAGGCTGGTCTTGAACTCCTGACCTCAAGTGATATGCCCGCCTCAGCCTCCCAAAGTGCTGGGATTACAGGTGTGAGCCACTGGGCCCGGCCCACCTTTTTTCTTTATAAATTACCCAGTCTCAGGTATTTCTTTACGGCAATTTGAGAATGGTCTAATATGGTATGTATAGCACCTAATGTAAGCTTCTTGGTATACCTATTAATATTTATCTCTGCATTACCTAAACTTGCTGCACATGATACATGTGAAATCATGTTTGTTTCTCTGAAATGCCCCACACCTGTCTAAAACCTACTTATGCAATGGCATCTCCCTTTGTGCTTTTCCTGGCTGCTCTTCATCTGTTTCTTCTCTAGGCTCCAGTATACTCCCCATATCACTGCTTTGATGCCTGCCATCTTGGATGACTGTGATTGTAGCCCTACTCAGATCAGACATTTCTTGAAGGCTTGGGATGTATGGCATCCATTTCTGTAACCTTTTGCATCATTAGAGTCCTGTCCTGCCTGGGGAGTGGTGAGCACTCATCTGTCTGGTTGGGGTGAGTGCTAGGTAGGAGAACCTGGCCCTTGGGTGGAGCAGAGTCTAGAACTGCAGTCATTTTTCAGGAAAGCCATGGTGGTAGCCAAAGAGGCAACTAAATGTGATCAATCGGAGAGACAGCACAAACACGACGTCACGTATCTGAGTCAGTTCTGGGGAAAGTGTGGAGGAGAGAAGCCAAGTGCATTGGACAGACAGGTCAGGTGAGCAGTTCAGGACTGAGGCTAAGAACAGTGACTATTGGCCAGAGTATCTTTTCCACAGGGTGTCTGCTTTGAAAAGCTACTGGGGTCAGATGCAGTGGTTCACACCTGTAAGCCCAGCACTTTGGAAGGCCAAGGTGGATAGATTGCTTGAGCTCAGGAGTTTGAGATCAGACTGGGCAAGAGGGAGAAACTCCATTTCTACAAAAATAAAAAAAAATTAGCAAGGTGTGGTGGCACATGCCCATAGTCTCAGCTACTCTGGAGGCTGAGGTGGGAGGATAGCTTGAGTCCAGGAGATTGAGGCTGCAGTGAGCCATGATTATGCCATTGCACTCCAGCCTGGGTGACAGAGTGAGACCCTGTCTCAAAAAAGAAAAAAAAAAAAAGCTACTCGTAGCCTGAAACACAGTGCCTAGCACAGAGCTTTGCATGTGCTGGAAAGTCGCTAAATATCATGTGTTTTCTGGAGTTCTTCATGGCATTTTAATCAAAGAAGTCAGAGCTTATGTTGCAGCAGAAAGACACATTATTGCATATAGTATACCACGTGTGTTCATTCATGAAATATTGGTGGTGGTTTATTTACTTCTACACCTTTGGTGAGTGGAAGCTTCCATTTCCATCTGGCCTGTGTAAGGATATAAAAGATTAAAGCAACAGAGAAAGCAGGGAGAGGAGGAACTTTAGCCAGATCCCACTTTTCTAACGCTGAAAGTCCCTGAAGCATTTATCTTCACAGATAGGCATCTCTGCACAGGTGGTATCTGCACACAAATAAAATGCCCTTCTGGTGTTGGTTGGTGTCTCACAAACAATAATGCTATGTACTGTATGTCCCTGAGATTCATAACTTGTGGATGAAACAAACTATTATTCTTTAACAATTTGAATGTTTAATTGCTTTTTTTCCCTCCACACCTGTTGGCATTTTGAAAGCTCTACAGTCGTTTCGAGTGGTGTCGCTTTTGACCGAAGCCCTGGGAGAGATGAGGAGCACATCTGCTTATGGGTTCCAGAGGCAACTGCACCGTCACAATGATGGTCCTTTAAATGCTCCTCGGGTACCAAGGGCTGCAGGAATGGTTCATGCTGCAGCTCAGCAGCCTTCACTTTCATCATTTGGCAATCTGAAAACCAAGCCTTTAACTTTCCCACACACGTGTTATTTTAATGACTGTGCACATTTGAGTACATTCTTGTTATTTTCTTTTTGAAACTGAGTCTCCCTCTATTGCCCAGGCTGGAGTGCAGTGGCGTGATCCCGGTTCATTGCAACCTCCACCTCCTGGGCTTAAGTGATTCTCCTGCCTCAGCCTCCTGGGTAGCTGGGATTACAGGTGCCTGCTACCACCCCCCAGCTTATTTTTGTATTTTTAATAGAGACAGGGTTTCACCACGTTGGCCATGGTTGGCCAGGCTGGTCTTGAACTCCTGACCTTGGGTGATCCGCCCACCACGTCCTCCCAAAGTCCTGGGATTATAGGCATGAGCCACTGTGCCCAGCCACATTTGAATGCATTCTGACTGCTTGGTTTCTACCTAAGGCGGCTTAACTTTATTGTAAGCACTTCCAAAAAGTAAAAACTAATACCACTGGGCATGGTTGCTCAGGCCTGTAATCCCACTGAGATCGGAAGTTTGAGACCAGCCTAACCAACATGGAGAAACCCCATCTCTACTAAAAATGCAAAATTAGCCAGGTGTGGTGGCGCACGCCTGTAATCCCAGTTAACAGGAGGCTGAGGCAGGAGAATCTCTTTAACTCAGGAGGTGGAGGTTGTGGTGAGCCGAGACTGTGCCACTGCACTCCATCCTGGGCAACAAGAGCAAAGCTCTGTCTGAAGAAAAAAAAAAAAACCAACAGAATGGGAAAAAATTTTTGCAATCTACCCATCTGACAAAGAGCTAATATCCAAAATCTACAAAGAACTAAAACAGATTTACAAGAAAAAAACAAACCCATTCAAAAGTGGGTGAAGGATATGAACAGACACTTTTCAAAAGAAGGCATACATGAGGCCAACAAACATATGAAAAAATGCTCATCATCACTGGTCATTAGAGAAATGCAAATCAAAACCACATTGAGATACCCTCTCATGCCAGTTAGAATGGTGATCATTAAAAATTCTGGAGACAACAGATGCTGGAGAGATGTGGAAAAATAGGAAATTAGTTCAACCATTGTGGAAGACAGTGTGGCGATTCCTCAAGGATCTAGAAATAGGAATTCCATTTGACCCAGCAATCTCATTACTGGTTATATATCCAAAGGATTATAAATCATTCTATTATAAGGACACATGCACACGAATGTTCATTGCAGCACAGTTTACAATAGCAAAGACCTGAAACCAACCCAAATGCCCATAGATGATAGACTGGATGGGGAAAATGTGGCACGTATACACCATGGAATAATATGCAGCCATAAAAAATGATGAATTTGTGTCCTTTGTAGGGACATAGATGAACCTGGAAACCATCATTCTTGGCAAACTGACACAAGAACAGAAAATGCATGTTCTCATTCACAGGCGGGTGTTGAACAATGAGAACACATGGACACAGGGAGGGGAGCATCACACACTGGGGTCTGTTGGGGGAGACTAAGGGAGGGACAGCGAGGGGGTAGGGAGTTAGGAAGGGATAACATGGGAGAAATGCCAGATATAGGTGATGGGGATGGAGGCAGCAAATCACACTGCCATGTAGGTACCTATGCAACAATCTTGCATGTTCTGCACATGTACCCCAGAACCTAAAGTGCAATAAAATAAACAAATAAACAAACAAAAAACCTAACACCTTTCTAAATGACAGTATGTGCCATAAGTTGACAACAGTGGCCTTATCTCAGTGGCTGTCAGTCTTTTTCCTGCCCCTGCCCAAAGTGGGCTGTAGATCTAGAACTGGTCCTCCAGAAAAAAATGGAGCATTCTTGGCCAGGCATAGTGGTTCACGCCTGCAATCCTAGTAGCACTCTGGGAGGCCAAGTTGGGTAGATCACTTGAGGTCAGGAGTTTGACACCAGCCTGGCCAACATGGTGAAATCTCATCTTTACTAAAAATACAGAAAAAGTAGCTGGGTTTGGTGGTGGGTGCTTGTAGTCCCAGCTACTTGGGAGGCTGAGACAGGAGAATTGCTTGAACCCAGGAGGCGGAGGTTGCAGTGAGCCGAGATCGCACTATTGCACTCCAGCCTGGATGACAGTGAGACTCCGTCTCAAAAAAAAAAGAGAGAGAGAATGGAGCATTCTCAGCTGTGGTTGTTTTATCCATCTCGATGCTGTCGAAATGACACACAGATGGCGATCAATTTAAACTCCTGGACCTCTTCTCCTCTTCTTTTCAGGACAGTACGACAGATAGATACATGGGAGGCACTGAGTGAAGGGAAGCTGGTAGAATGGCAAGATGCACAGATGGAGTGAGGACGATAAAATTCCTCGAAAGCACAGGCTGAATGTGTGATGCACTAAAATTAAATGTAGTTGTGCTAGGCAGTGAGTAGTGGAAAGAGTGTCATCCTGACAGTCGGGGCAAGCTCTGCTCCTAACCTGCATGACCTTGACCGACCTTCTTGGGCCTCAGTTTCTACATCAGTAAAGTCTGGTCACAGTAGATAATGTCTGTGTCTAAAATCTAAGACTCTAGCTCTAAGAGTCCCTGATAACGAACTTTCCTGGGCAATTTAATTGCCGTAACATTGCTGTTGTCTTGGCATGTGATTTACAGAGAGGTTCACCCTGGGAAGGAGGTGTGGATGGACATCAGTTTACCATCACAGACGTGAAGGTCTCAAGTCTGATTGACGCTGAGGCCAAGGGCAAATGCATTGACAATAGCCAGTTCCCTTTGAGACCTGCAGCCGAGAAGCACGACTAGGGTAGAAGGTTGCTCCATTGTTCTGGCAAGCTCTGGCCCTGTGCAGCGGGAGTGGAAGGCTTGGTTCCCCAGCCCTCAGGACAGCTTCTCCCCACTCTCCACCATCCTTCTCCCTCATCATTTTTTTCTTTTTTGAGATGGAGTCTGGCTCTGTCATCCAGGCTGGAGTGCAGTGGCGTGGTGTAGGCTCACTGCAACCTCTCCCTTCCAGGTTCAAGGAATTCTCTTGCCTTAGCCTCCTGAGTAGCTGGGATTACAGGCCTGCATCACCACACCCGGCTAATTTTTGTATTTTTAAGAGATATGGTTTCACCATGTTGGTCAGGCTAGTCTCAAACTCCTGACCTTGTGATCCACGCACCTCGGCCTCCCAGAGTGCTGGGATTACAGGCATGAGCCACTGTGCTTGGCTCATTGTCTTCTTTTTCTAGTATCTTCTTTGCTGTGGCTTGTCCCCTTTTTATCTTGTCTCTCATGATGAGCGTCGTCACCTGGTTCTCTGGCAGCCCTTCAACATGAGCCACTTGCATGCTGGAAGAAACAAAGATGCCCTTCCCTTCTACTTCACCTGGAAATGCTGTTAACTTTTCTCTAGGTGTAAGAGAGGGCATGTGTGTGTGGGTGTGTGTGTATGTGTCTGTGTGCATGTGTGCAAGAGAGAAAGAGAAGGAAAGAGAGAGAGACTGTTAGAGTTGGTTTAACAGTGAATAGGGTTTTGAGATTAAAAACAAACTCAAAAATGATAGTATTGGAAACATAATGAGCAATGGCTCATGTCTGTAATCCCAACACTTTGGGAAGTTGAGGCAGGAGGAAACTTGAACTCAGGAGTTAGAGACCAGCCTGGACAACATAGTGAGACTTTACTAAAAAAAAAAAAAAAAAAAAAAAAAAAAAATTTGCTGGGCGTGGTGGTATGGTGGTGCACACCTGTAGTCCCAGCTACTCAGGAGGCTGAGAGCTATGATTGTATCACTGCACTCCAGCCTGGGCAATAGAGCGAAACCCTGTCATGAAAAGAAAAAGAAAAAGAAGGAAGAAAAGAAAGAAGGAGGATGGGACTATGGAAGTTACATTTGGGAAGTAGTTTGGGAAGCAGCAACTGCTTAGTTTCTTCCTTATATTTCACTCTTATCACTCTTGACGTGTGAAAGTGTGCCCCCACATCACCTGACAGTGCGTGCTTCACAGTCCCAATGGGGATCAGAACATGCCACCCCAAAATATGTCTCTTCAGCATATTAATTATTTTGAGCCGAAGGCAGTTGAGAAACAGCAGCTGCAGGTTGCCCTGACCCTTTCTACCTAAAAGCAAGGCATGAATTCTCCCTGAGAGAGATGGCCTCCCTGTACCAGGAAGAGGAGAACATTCTTATCATTGGAGCTAGGGAGCAGATGCTGAGATGAGTCTGTACAAACAAACCTCACTAGAATAACTCTTACCTTCCATGGGTTTCCCTCATGTATTTCCCAGTCGCTTTCCCACAGTTTTCTGCCCCTAGCCCAAACCTTCCTTTCCTTTGTCTTGTCCAATCTCCACAATTTATTTCTCTTTGTTAAAATGATACATTTAACTGACCCCTTCCTTGGGGTTTTCACATCTTTCTGTGAAGCCCCTCTCCCTACCCTATGTCATGTAAAAATGTTAACAACAAATAATATTTGTATGCTTTTTCTACTGTCAGTCTTTCGTCAGTTCAATTCACAGGTCCCAGCCATAGAACTTAGAGAAAAAGTCTCTTCCCTTTCAGTTTCCAGGCTGCTGGTCATACTTCTCACTGTGGCTTCATGTCCTGCTCTGGAGGGACACAGAGAAGGGACAAGGGAAAGAGTTGCAGGGAAAGAGCTGAGAACAGAAGTGTGCTCTCTGAGAAAGCAGCAACCTGTCCTTTTTACCTCTAAGGGTCCAGATTTATGGTTTGGCTAAGTCCCCACCGAAATCTCATCTTGAAGTTCCCATAATTGCCACGTGTTATGAGAGGGAGCAGGTGGAGATAAGTGAATCATAGGGGCATTTTTCCCCATCCTATTCTCGTGATAGTGAGTTCTCATGAGATCTGATGTTTTACTTTTTTATATTATATATATATTTGAGATGGAGTCTCGCTCTGTCACCCAGGCTGGAGTGCAGTGGCACGATCTCGGCTCACTGCAACCTTCGCCTCCTGGGTTCAAGTGATTCTCCTGCCTCAGCCTCCTGAGTAGCTGGGACTACAGGCATGTGCCACCATGCCTGGCTAATTTTTAGTAGAGACGGGGTTTCACCATGTTGGTCAGGCTGGTCTTGAACTCCTGACCTCGTGATCTGCCCACCTGGGGTACTGGGATTACAGGTGTGAGCCACCACGTTCAGGCAAAATCTGATGGTTTTATAAGGGGGTTCCTCCTTCACTGGGCACTCATTCTTTTCCTTCCTGACATTATGTGAAGAAGGACGTGTTTGCTTCCCCTTCCACCATGATTGTAACTTTCCTGAGGCCTTCCCAGCCTTGCAGAATTGTGAGTCTATTAAACTTCTTTCTTTTACAAATCACCCAATCTCAGGTGTCCTTTAAGCAGTATGAGAACATACTAATACAATACCTCCATATCAGGACTGCAAAAACCTCACAGAGCATAGGTTAATTGAGGTGCAGTCCTGTAGGGGGTAACCTGAAGGCTTCAGGGCAAACTGGTCTTGGAGTGAATGTGAGTTAATAATGTGAGTTATAAACCAGATCAGCTGGATGCAGTGACTGGAGCCTATAATCGCAGCACTTTGGGAGGCTGAGGTGGGAGAATCACTTGAGGCCAGGAGTTTGAGACCAGCCTGGGCAACACAGTGAGACCCTATCTCTACAAAAGAATTTTAAAAATTAACTAACTGTAGTAGTGCACGCTTGTAGTTCTAGCTACTCAGGGAACTTAGGTGGGAGAATTGCTTGAGCTCAGAGGCTGAGGCTGCAGTGAGCCGTGATTGTACCACTGCACTCCAGCCTAGGCAACAGAGAGAGACTGTCTCAAAAAAAGAAAAGAAAAATAAATATAAACCAGGCAGGTCTTTTGAGATCCCTTGCGCCTGGAATGATATGAATATGAGTTGGGGAACCTTCTGGACACTCATGAACACCTACTTTGGTCAGTTGTACACTTTTGGGATGGAACAGGAGAAGAAGGCTTTGGGAAAAGGCAGGAGGTGATGAATTTGGTCACTGTTTTCTTTCTTTCTTTCTATTTTGAGATGGAATCTCACTCTGTCACCCAGGCTAGAGTGCAGTGGTGCAATCTCAGCTCACCGTAACCTCCGCCTCCCGGGTTCAAGTGATTCTCATGCCTCACTCTCTCAAGTAGCTGAGATTACAGGTGCACACCACCATGTCTATTTTTTGTATTTTTACTAGAGCCGGGGTTTCACCAAATTGGCCAGGCTGGTCACGAACTCCTGACCTCAAGTGATCCACCCGCCTCAGCTTCCCAAAGTGCTGGGATTACAGGTGTGAGCCACTGCAGCCAGTCTGGTTACTCTTTTCAGCCTGCAGTCTGTAACTCTGGTAATGTCCTGTCGCTCTGAGTGTGACTGTGCTTGTGGTTCCTCTGAGAGTCAGGGTGGAGCTACCCACCCCACTCCCCACACTGGTCTCATGTGACTGGAGATGTGTGCTGGGGGGATGCGCAGCCAGGTTAGAGGGCAGCTTGGGTCCTGGATTGCAATGGACACACACCCCTCACTGCTTACCTGTGGCTGCCCTCAGGACATATGCAGGACTGGCTCCCTGGCAGATGTGACTTTCTGTGGTTCTGTGGCTGTTGTAAGATTTATTCAGAATTCCTTTTGTGAGTTTTGGAGTTGAGGCTGTTCTCAAACCAGTCGCAGATTCTGCCTGTTAAGAGAAGCAGCGTACACAGAGTACTGGCAGTTAGGAGGGATGTGTGGGTTCCAGTCCCAGCCCTACCACTCACTGGCAGTGAGACCCTGTGCAAGTCACTCAGCTTCCCTGAGCCTTGGGGTCTTCGTGTGCACCATGGAGGAATTCTCCTTCCTGCTTTCTGCTTTTCTCAAATCTTCCCCCTTGGTGGGAGACGCCCCTCCCAGGAGGAGGCCTGCCTGCCGATTGCCATCCGCCTCTCATTCGCGTCGGTGCTATGGGGATGAATGGGGAATCCCACTAAGATGACTGGTGAATGAGAGCTGGGAAATATGGGGAGTGGCCTTCCCACGATGTCCATACTTGCATGATGGGATAAAACTACTTCCTGCAATCTGTGACTATGGATCCTTTTGAAATCTCAAAGAAGTCATTTCTTCAGATTAAAAAAGTACTATTTATATCAGATGTAAGCAAACATTCTTTGGTGTCCTTGAGGATGGTGGTTGGCGCTTTACAGTTTTCATGAAAAATTAAACTGTTTCTTCATTCAGCAAATATTTCCGTGCCTATTATGTGCCTTGTACTGGGATACAGCAGTGAATGAGACAGACCAGATCCTTGCCCTCTTGAGGCTGGCATGCTAGTGGGGAGATGGGCAACAAGTAAAATAAATAATGTATATAGGCCAGGCACAGTGGCTCATGCCTGTAATCCTAGCACTTTGGGAGGCTGAGGTGGGCAGATCACCTGAGGTCAGGAGTTCAAGACCAACCTGGCCAACATGACGAAACCCCATTTATACAAAAAAAATACAAAAATGATCCAGGCGTGGTGGTGGGCACCTGTAATCCCAGTTACTCAGGAGGCTGAGACAAGATAATCACTTGAACCCAGGAGGTAGAGGTTACAGTGAGCTGAGATCATGCCACTGCATTCCAGCCTGGGCAATAGAGCAAGACTCCGTCTTTAAAAAAAAAAAATTATATAATTTGCAAATAGTGATAAGTGCTATGGATAAAGATGAAGCAGGGAACGAGGTCCAGGAGATGCAAGCATGGGTGCTGTAAGGGGAGTGAAAGTGGTGGGTTGATTGCTTAGCCAGTATGGAGGTGCTGATGGGGACCTGGTCCTGTCCAAGACTGTCAAAGAGGTCAGGGTGGGTGGAATGGAGTGAGAGGGAGGGAAGTAGGAGACACGCTCAGAGCAGTATCAGTGGGGGTAGAGCTGGAGCTTGGGGTAGACAGCAGGTGATGTAAAACTGCTGGGAGGGTGTCCAGGGAGGTGATTATGACATCCCTCCCTAGGGCCAATCCGTAGCGATTCTTTTATTCTTTGCCACATGCAAAGCCTGTCATGTGGAAGGCAGGAAAGGCCTCAAATCATAAGGGCAGCATGGTGCTGTTCTAGATCCTGTTCCTCAGTGTGTGGTCCCAGGGCCAGCAGCACTGGCATCCCCTGAGTGCTTGTTAGAAATGCAGAATCTCAGCCCTACCCCACACCTGCTGGACCAGAACCTGCATTTCACAGGGCCTGCTGGTGATCCATGCTCCACGAGCATTGGAGAAGCAATGTTGTTTGTGGAGCGTCTATGCCTTTGGGCATCAGAAGCCCTGGGGTCTGCTCCAAACGTGTCCACTTCATTGCCTGCTGGCCTCAGTTTTCTTGTAATTGCACCTGCAAGGAGATGAGAATGATGCTGACATTCTCCGCTGTGCCCAAGCTCCTCTGCTTTTCTGAGTGAGGGCCACTTTCAACACTGCTTTCCCCATCCATCAATCCAAACTCTCTCTGGGGTGGTGTAGACTGGGAAGGTGCCTCTGGGAGCTGATACTCTGGCTCTGTGGAATCTCTAGGCTGTCTTTCTTCAGTGTGCTCAGAGAAGATGTTCTTTCCTTGTAGTAGAGTATTACAAATGTACAAAGTCTATGTCATGACAGGGAATGGTGCTGCCTTCTCTATGTGCACATAATGCTACTTCTGCACTCAGCAGGGCATATGCTTTGAGCTGAGCCACAAGCCTGGTGATTCACCTAGAGACCAAATTCTCATCAATTATTGCCACGTCCCTTATGGGCCCAGTGGTTCCAGATGCAGGAAGGCTGGTTGCCTTCGAGTGTAGATGGAAATGCCTGTTTTCATGACAAGCACAGATAATTGCGTTGCATTGACTGGTTTATGATAGGATCGGGCATCATATAGTCAGCCCATCCTCCTAAAACAAAACACACAGCCCTGTGGCCTGGGTACAGAGCCTGGAGTTTCCAGGTCTAACTATTTGGCTTAACTATTATTAACTCCTGAGGGACTTGGGGTGAATCACCTTCCATGCATGAATATCAGGCTGCTTATTGATAAAAACAGTTGCAGTCGTTTCTACTTCACAAGTTATTGAAGCTTCATTATCTAAATGCTTTTGAGAGCTGTCCTTAAACGTGCGATTTCCAGGCATAAGTCACTACATACTAGCATACCTTTTTTTAAAAATGAGTGTGAAATTGTCTCCCTGCTTCTGTTCATTTAGACTGCAGCATTGATGAGCAGGTAGTGGCAAATACCTGTTGATATGACTCACAGATTACTGTGGGTTAAGAAATAAACTGATCATTGACCTTTCCTTGCTGTTTCTGAATTACTCACACATTTCCCATTGTTTGTGTATGTCAGCAGCATGACCTAAATAAAATTAGGGTTGATCTCTTTCAGAATATGTTTTGGATTTCTCCTTACAATAAAGTTAAGGCAAGTTGATGTATGGTTTGCAATCAAACAGTAAGACCTTTTCAGCCAAGCCCTGGCTCAATGGCGGAGTGATTATTGAACACTGGTTTCTAGTTGTGGCCAAATTCTCAAATTTCTTAAGTGTTACCTGGCCTGCAGGACTCTAATAGAAAGCAGTCTCCATTTGTCACTGCCATTTTCCATTGGTGGGGCCACTCGATAGCTCCGATTGCCTGCATCTTACCTTACCGCCTTGGAATTCCAGATTAGCCCAGTGTTTACCGTTTGCAGGTCTCTGCCATTGTGCTGCTAGGTGGCTTTCTAGGCTAAACTGATTGACTGCTTAATCAGCTGCTGTCCGTGCTGTGTAGAGCTGATGGGTTCCGGGACAGTGTTCCATTAGCTGTGTAATGTTAGGCAACCTACAGACTAAAGCAAAGAACTATACAACAACAATAACAACAACAACAACAACAATGAAAACTCCCTCAGTCATGCTGTATCTCTGATCTAGTTTAGGCTGCAGAGATAAGATTTGACCATCATAACTCAGCTAGGCAGAAACCACATCGGGAAGTAATTCACAGAGCATGCGTTTTTTCAGTCCTTTGTCCCATCGTATGTTGTATTTTGCTGCCCAGGATGGAGATCATTCTCATTCTGCATCTCTAAGATGCATGAAGTTCTGTTGAGGAAGAAAGCATTCATGACAAGCTCATATCTGGCTTGGAAGTTCCTGGGTGACGGGGAATGGATCCAGGAGGTCTGGGCATCAGGTCTCCAGACGGATTAGCTGGGTTTGGGGAAGTGGTAACAGCTGGTCCTGGGGGCTGTGGTTGCTGTTAGAGGGAGTTGTCTTTGATAATAGTGGTAAGATTGTGATGTGTCATCTTACCAAAAGTCTATATCAAGAAGAGGGTCTTTGCTAATCACTGTGAAGCCACTCCTCAGAGATTCTCCAAGACTTGTAGCTTTGATTAGGATTAAAATCTGGACTTGGCTGGTGGGGAAGTGGTAGAGATATCAGTGCCTGGAATGGGCTGTTCTAGACACTCTCCTCTGGAAGGACTGTGGTTCTGGGCCTTGCTCTGGCCTTCTCTAATGCCTCTGGGAAGAGCACAACTCTAACAAACTGGGACAGCTTGAAGGATCAGTCCATTGGGAATTATTGCCAGTATGGATCCAGAAGAAAGGCTATTGTTTTGTTCTCCCATCTCACCAGCAAAGAGGTAAAAGATTGCTCACTTCTCTCACAAGCCTTGTTGCCATCCACTTCCTATTTCCAAGTGAATAGAAATCAAAACATTCAGTGTTTGGACTTACCCATGGCAATGCAGCCATCCTGCAAACACGTGGGTTGGATTCCTGACACGTGCCTGGGAAAGTGAGCTGGCATAATGCTATGGATTTTGGTCTTCTGGGGGTTGGCGTCCCCTGCATGCACGTGAGTGGATTAGCAATGCACATGACTACTTGGTTTGTATATTCTCTGGCTGAGTGACCCAGTTCCTGCCCCAGGAACAGGATGAGCAAAGCTAGCTGGGTACCATCAGGGAACCCTCCCAGCTGTGTGTCATGGGGGCTCCTGCCTTCCTAGTCCAGGGTGCAAATAAGAGTCAGAGCAAGGTGAGGAGGAGAGTCCCTGCTGTTGGTTTGGCTCTGGCTATGCAGATAAATAGAAGTAAGGGGGAAATCCGATGGGCTTGATATTAGAGTTTGTTTCATGGCGTTGCATCTGTCTTTTGGAAGCAGCCATTGTATGTGATCTTCCGACTTTTCCTCCAACTGCTAACCAATCTTGAATATTTTAGAAACCCTCTTATGTGTTAATATGCCCGGTGAGACAAGAATCACTATTTCTCCTTCACCAGTGACCAAAGAGAGCTGCAGAGTTGTCAAGTGATGTAGTGAAAATCACACACTTGTAACGGAGCCAGGCTGTGCTCGAAGCCCAGCCCCTGACTCGATCCTACTGTTGTCTCTCAGATGGGGAAGTGGCTGTATCTATAAAACGTGTGGTTGCTATGAATTACCGGTGTTGGTAAGGAGAATTGGAAGCATTCTCATTTCTAGATTACCTTTCAAATATTCAAATTCATGCACCAGGAGCATATGGCTAGAACTTTTATTTTTTCACTCAGCTGTCTTCCAATGTGCTTCATTGAATTTGAAATCCACACCAGGTTTGAATTTTGAAAATGCCAACTGTATACTAACTGAATGTGAGAAATGAGGAAAACTTTCATAAATGTTTTTTTAAAACTAAATGGTGATTTATTTTTCTGTGTTCAGATAACCCAGCTGTATGGGTTTTTTTCCCCCCTTCATTTTGGTTGATTTGCATCTTGATAATATAGAAGGAACAATGTTCCCAGTGTATTCTTAGCTAATTTTCTGCAAAAGAGTTTGCAGTAGCATATACCAGACTTGAAAGGAAAATGGGTCAGGGAGGTCTTTGGGCCATCTCTGCTGGCCGGGAGCAGGATGTAGCTTTGGGTGGAGGGAGGAGCCTTCGTCATCTTCAAATGGCTATGTCTGCTGTGTCCTCTCAGCCTGTCCAAAATTTTGATCCAGAAATTATCTGATTCCATTTTCTTCCCGCTTGGGGCTGAGTTTAGTTTGTAGGTGTCATTCAGTCCTTTTGTTTCTCACCAGGTAAGGGATTTTCAAGCACTTTAGAACTAAAGAGGGCTTTTATTTGCTTGGCTTTCCTCAGTTGCAGAGAAAATAAGTCTGAAAGTTTCTGTTCTGCGTGACCTCTCTCAGAGACATCAACACAGAGTGGAAAGAACATTTGCCTGGAAGTCAGAAAACTGCCCCATAAAGGGAGGCCCAGGTGACATTTCCCTGAGGTCACCTGAAGCTCTAAGAGCTTTGCAGTCCTTGGGATACCCCCTTTGAGACACCTTCCTCTTCTTTCCCCTGACACATATTAAAATACATCATAGTCCCTATGAAATATAATTTATACAGTGTACATCTTCAAATCTAAGTCACCGTCAGTTGTAAACCATAACATGATTTTATGCACTACTAAGATGAAAAACTGCTGCCTAATGGATGCACTTAATTCAGAGGGTTCATATGTAGAAAAACATGCAGTTTATAATTGGCGAAATATATGATGAGGTGAGTTGCAGTTGGGTAATTGAGATAATGCCAAATGTCAATTTTTCATAAAAATGATCCATTTCTAACATGGACAGAGATGAAATGCCCATGTACCTGCTATCCAACTTTGGCAGAGCTCAACATTTGCTTCAAATAGAAAAAATAAATAAATAAAACATTGAAGACATAATTGAAGGCCCTGGTCCTTCGCTAATCCTGGAACTTGTCTCTCCTTCAGGCTCCCATGGAAACACCATCTTGACTTTGGTGCCTATCATTCCCATGCATGTTTGTAAACTTTGACTGTATATCTTTATATCCATTAAACACATATTTAGTATATTTATTTATTTTTATTATTTCATTTTATTTTTTTGAGATGGAGTCTCGTTCTGTCGCCCAGGCTGGAGTGCAGTGGTGTCCAGGCTGGAGTGCAATGGCGCGATGTCAGCTCACTGCAAACTCTGCCTCCCGGTTCAAGTGATTCTCCTGCCTCAGCCTCCCGAGTAGCTGGGATTACAGGTGTGTGCCACCACGCCAGCTAATTTTTGTATTTTTAGTAGAGACAGGGTTTCACCATGTTGGTCAGGCTGGTCTCCACCTCCTGACCTTGTGATCCGCCCACCTCGGCCTTCCAAAATGCTGGGATTTCAGGTGTGAACCACTGCACCTGGATAATGTTTTTATTTTTTATTTTTGAGGTGGGGTCTTGCTCTGTCACCCAGGCTGGAGTACAGTAGCACGATCTCGGTTCACTGCAACCTCTACCTCCCGGGTTCAAGCGATTCTCCTGCCTCGGGCCTCCTGAGTAGCTGGGATTACAGGTTCACACCACCCTGCCTGGCTAATTTTTAAAAATGTTTAGTAGAGACGGGGTTTTGCCTTGTTGGTTAGGCTGGTCTCAAAGTCAGGTGGATCCATCTTCCTCGGCCTCCCAAAGTGCTGGAATTACAGGTGGGAGCCACCGTGCCTGGCCATATTGAGTGATTTTCTTTTTCTTTTTCTTTTTTTGAGATGGAGTTTCACTCTTGTTCCCTAGGCTGGAGTGCAGTGGCAAGATCTGGGCTTACTGCAACCCCCACCTCCTGGGTTCAAGCAATTCCCTGCCTCAGCCTCCCCATATTTAGTGTTTTAAAAACCCTGCTAGCTTTCCACCAGTATCTATTCCCTGTTCTTCCTTTGAATAGTAGAACCCCTGAGCTTTATAGTGACAACGTCTGCCAGAGATGGATCAGTGACAACTTCTGGCTGATGGATGGATGTGGAATGGATGGGTATGCTTTCTGGGTTTTTCCTTTAAAATGAAGGAACAAACCCTTCATATCTTCTTTCCTCCTTCCCTCTGATTAGGACAGGGTCGAGGTGGTTATGAGCTACTTATGACCATGCAGAGGTGAGAAACACACTAGGGAACGGTGGAGCAACAAGGTAGAAAAACCCTTGGTTTCTGCCTTCCCAGTGTGAGCTTGTCCACTCCCCACCTGACCGCCCACCCTTGTGAGCTGCTACGTGAGAGGTAAACAAACCAACAAACATACTTTTCTTTAAGCCAGTATTATTTGTTCTCTACTAAAACAGCCACACACGCAAAAAGTTCCAATGAATATAAGTGGTTTATATTTTGATCATGCACATTACTAGTGACTTCTTGCATTAAAAACTTTATTTTTTTCTTAAGGATTAGCATAAGATACATGTGTACAGTTAAACACATCCTCAGATTTAGAAAAGGAAAAAAATACATTTTACAGCCTTCTCGGTGGCTAGGTATCTGTGTCCTGTCCTTCAGGTGACAGAATTCCATGAAGGGCACATTGATCTGAGCCCTTCACTATCTTCCATGGAGAGACAGAGGGAGTTCACACATGCTGAGGACAGTTAGCTTCTTAGTCCCCAACAGGAGACATTCAAAACAGACTCCACTGTGATCATTTCAGAATGAAAAGGAGACGTTTCATTCCCAGGAGAATTTCCTTCCCAAATCCTGCCTGACCATCTGTGGTAGCATCCTCAGCTTGAGGTCTTCCTGGTCAAGTTCCATCCTCTGGGAGGCTGCCCCGTGACTCCCACGCCTGCAGGACAAACTGCGGGATGGTTGCTCCAGGATAAAAGCCAACTCTCACCAGCTGGCAGGGCTAGGTCACGGTACCAGGCTGCTTACAATACTTGCTTTCTGCGGAGTGGATAAGTGGCTCAGAGGGTCTGCCCAGAGGGATAGCTGCTGGGTCAGAGCACTGGTGGGTAACAGGAACCAACTCCAATTTTTTCCTGTCCCCTTTTCCAGCCTCGATGCTGTTGGATAGGAGCACACCCCCAGAAGGTCCTGATATCACAGGTCAGCTTGGCTTCTGGCCTTAAAGGCAGGTCTGTTCTTTGGTTTCCCTTTCAAGTGGTACTTGAAACAGATTGCTGAAGGTCCCTGACCTCTCCTATTGAATGAGGTTGGTGTCATCAGTCTTGATCATGCCGGATGACCGTTGACCTTGGGCAAAGCTTCTCCCAGTCTCCTTGCATTAAGAATTGGGTTTTCAGCCGGGCGTGGTGGCTCACGCCTGTAATCCCAGCACTTTGGGAGGTGGAGGTGGGTGGATCACCTGAGGTCAGGAGATCGAGACCATCCCGGCTAACATGGTGAAGCTCCATCTCTACTAAAAATACAAAAATTAGCTGAGTGTGGTGGTACACACCTGTAATTCCAGCCATTCGGGAGGCTGAGGCAGGAGAATCACTTGAACCTGGGAGGCGGAGGTTGCAGTGAGCAGAGATCACGCCACTACACTCCAGCCTGGATGACAGAGTGAGACTCAGTCTCAAAAAACAAAGAAAAAAAAAAAGAAAGAAAGAATTGAGTTTTCAGGTGAGTGGTCCTCAGACTTCTACAATCAATTCGTTGCCTCATTGCAAAGATCACAGGAGCCTCTTTCACCATCTGTGCTGATGACTCCAGACACACAATGGAGGCTCCTGGAAGGAGTGAGAAGGAGAGCACTGCTCTGCATGAGAGTAGGCAAGCTGAGCTCTGCTGAAGAGTTCCCATAAATGAAATTCATGGTATAAAAAACTCAAACTGGCTGGGCGCGGTGGCTCACGCCTGTAATCCCAGCATTTCGGGAGGCCGAGGTGGGTGGCTCACCTGAGGTCAGGAGTTCGAGACCAGCCTGACCAACATGGTGAAAACCCATCTCTACTAAAAATATAAAAACTGAGCTGGGCATGGTGGCTGGCACCTGAAATCCCAGGTACTCGGAGGCTGAGGCAAGAGAATCGCTTGAGCCTGGGAGGTGGAGGTTGCAGTGAGTCAAGATTGCACCACTGTACTCCAGCATGGGCAACAAAAGCGAAACTTTGTCTCAAAACAAAAACCCCAAGCCAAACAATACAAAATGACTCCCCTTCCGTGGGGGGCTGCAACCCCAACTGGGAGAGTCCTGTGCAGTCACAGGACAAGAAAGAAAAAGAGACGTATGTAACATGCGAGAAGCAGGTTGCACATTCTAGTCTGACTAGATGTCATGGTTCCCTTGATTGTTTTTTGCAACCTAAACAATGAAAATTGCATGTAAAAGATTCTTTAAAACCAGTTCATATCGATTTACCGAATAACCAGTTCATCAGAAATTCACTTCCATTTTGAGTGTCTTTTGCATTCTCTGCCAGTATCTAAAAAATTAATTTAGAAACAAATTAAGCATAAACTAAAGTTTAAAAACAAACCAGGTATGCCCTTAGAAGGCTTGATTTACAAACCTTATAAAGCCAAAGAGATGGCAAAATAATAATAATAAAAATCAAAGGACATTCCCAAGTAAAAACACTGAAAAAGGTTTTAAATTATAGGCAAATTGCTCATTAGGTGACTGGCTTTAGGCTAATTGACCTAGAGTCAACGGCTTCCAAAAGTCGGCACTTCAGTGCTCAGGGACAGTTTCTCAGGCCTGTATTCATCTTATTTCAGACAAAATTCTAATCAACTCTATTATTTGGTTTCTCAGCCCCTGGCATATTAGATGTGAATCAAAACAGGAGGGAACTGTGGGAGCCAGGCCACTTTGCACAGTGAGAAGAGCAGCTGATACCCTGACAGGCAGGGCGGGGCGGGAGGAGGCTGGAGAATATTAAAATGTAAATACGAGGATTAGGAAATCGCCCTAGTGTGCGGCCCTTTCCTGGACGGGTGGCCTATTTCTCCTCCACCTGTAGCTGCTATGGCTTGTGAGATCGCCTCTCTGTCTTAATGGGCAGAGGTTCATAAAGCCAGCAAAGCTGTGAAAAATAGCGGTAACAGGCTAAATCTTGAGCCACAGACTTTGCCCCATTTGTTGTTTTCGTACACAATCCGTTTTAAAAAGCTTATCATTGAAAAGGATCCGGTCGTTGCCTCATGAGTTGGAGCATCCTTATAAAGCACCCAGTTCCCCCCACGCTCTGTGTGCAGGCCCCCCACCAAGAACTCTGCCATAGGATGCCTCTGCAGTGGCATGAACACCCCAGACCAACCAAGAAACAGTTCTGTGTTCTGGAAACACTCACTTCTAGGAAGCCCTCTTCCACCAAAAGGTAGCATGACCAAATCCAGGTAGTTCCCAATATCCAGGGTAATTTGGGAGGAAATCATGAATAACCCAAATTGTGATGAAATTCACTTTCAGTTATCTAGTGGATGTAAGTGTGGTTAAGAAGCAGCCAGATAGAATAGGAGAAGATATTTGCAAATCATATATTTGATAAGGGATAAATATCCAGAATATACAGAGAACTCCTAAAACTTGACAAGTACAACCTAATTCAAAAATGGGCAAAGGACTTGAGCAGATATTTCTCCAATGAAGATATACAAATAGCCAGTAGATGTGTTAAAAAATGCTCAGTGTCACTAATCTTGGGGAAAAATGCAAATCGAAATTACGGTGAGATACTACCTCATACCTATTAGGATGGCCACCATTTAAAAAACAAAACAAAGCAGGAAATAACAAGTGTCAGTGAGAATGTGGAGAAAACGGAAGGCTTGCACACCATTTTAGGAATTTAAAGTAGTACAACTACTGTGGAAAACAGTATGGCAGTTCCTCAAAAAAATTAAACATAAAATTACCATATGATCCAGCAAGTCCACTTCCAATATATTCCCAAAAGAACTGAAAGAAGGGTCTCAAGAGACATTTATTCATCCATGTTCTTAGCAGTATCATTCACAATAGGTATAATGTGGAAGCAACCCAAGTGTCCATTGACAGATGAATGGCTACATAAAATGTGGTATATCTGTACAGTAGAATATTACTCAGCCTTAAAGAGGAAGAAAGTCCTGACACGTGCTACAACATGGATAAACATGGAGGACATTATGCTGAGTGAAACAAGCCAGTCACAAAAAGGCAAATATTCCATAGTTTCACTTTTATGAGTAGAGGAGTCAAAATCGTAGAGACAAAGTAGAATGATGGCTGCTAGGGGCTGGGGTAGGTGTATGGAGGATGGGGCGTGGTTGTGTGCGGGGTGCAGAGTTGTTTGGAAAAAATGAAGAGTTCTAGAGATGGATGGTGGTGATGGTTATACACTATTATGAATATATTTAATATCACTGAACTGTACACTTAAAAGTGGTTAAGGTAGTAAATGTTACGTCATCTGTGTGTAATTTACCGCAATAAAAGCATTGCAGGTGTAGGGGGGAGGACAGCTGGCCTCTGGAACGGCTTACTTCCTTAGGGAGGCTAAATATAATAATTACTGCTATTTCCAATCCCCTTTTCTCTTCCAAAGCCCAAGGATCCCCCCAGGCATCTTTCCACTCCAGGGCCTTCTCTGAGGCCTGGTGTCCGGACTTAGGGCTGACACACCTGGGAAAAACGGTGGCGTGGGGTGTTGCCAACAGGCTGAGATGATCTGCTCCGCGGGTGGTTGCGGAGCTCTGCCTAAAGCCTTGGGAGAAGAGAATGGGAGGCTGAGGACAAAGAGGAGAGTTAGTCTAACTTCCACCACCAGCCATAGTTAATCCCCAAACCAATTAATCTGATACTTAGTATCTATCCTTTTGTAGCTATTGTTACTCTAGTCAAGTACTTATTTATTTATTTTTTTTTTGAGATGGAGTTTTACTCATGTTGCCCAGGCTGGAGTGCAGTGGTGCAATCTCGGCTCACTGCAACCTCCGCTTCCCGGGTTCAAGTGATTCTCCTGCCTCAGCCTACCAAGTAGCTGGGATTATAGGCGCCCGACACCATGTCTGGCTAATTTTTGAATTTTTAGTAGAGGCGAGATTTCACCACGTTGGCCAGGCTGGTCCCGAACTCTTGACCTCAGGTGATCTGCCTGCCTCGGTCTCCCAAAGCGCTAGGATTACAGGCGGCCAACTGCACTGGGAGCATGCTTAGGAACAGCATGGCCCCTACAGAGAGCATCAGATCAGGTGACCCAGGCGAGCTTCTGACACTTACCGTGTGGCCTTGGACCAGTCACTGATTTTTGGAGCCTCAGTGTATCTTCTGTGAGATGAGATTGATGATGCCTGCCAAGCTAATTCCTGAAACTCTCATGACATCAAATGAAATAGCCAATGTCAGAATGCTTTGTGATACTAGAGGAATGTAAGGGCATTGATAAGGGCAGAGATTTGAACTTGAAGCAGATAAGAGGCAGAAGTGTAAAGTTAATGGAAGGGACTGCAGTTTTCATTGCTGTGAAAGTTTATGAGTACTGGTCACGATTAAAGGGTAATCCCTACCTGTCCTGCTAATACTTGAAGACTAGGCTTTCTACTGGACCCCAACATCATTTTTAGATTGCTTTTAAAAAGTGACAAATTTCTTTAACCAGTAAGGTGTGTATATCCATTTTCTGTTTTGCTTTCTTTAGGAATGAGTTTATTATTATGATCATAGTAAATAGCCAAGCATGATTCAATTTAGGAAAATAACAGGAAAAGTTTGCTCATCTTTTGTTGGCTAATTTTGCCATAACCTCCACGAATAAAGTAGTGGTATCTTTCAAATATACCAGTTCAGGGTCACAGAGCTGCACTTTTAAAGTCTACAATTGATTGTTTAGTGCGAAAATTGTATTCAAGTGAAACACATCAGCATGCAAATCTAAAACGTGGCCATTTTCATCTAGATTGAATATTATTAACCAGCCCAAGGGATATGATGTAATTAAGATTTTGAACAGCTTACTTTTGTCTACTGTGATGAGTATAACCCCAATATTTAAAGCAGCTTATCAGTTGAATAATGAGAAGGGCCCAGTGCACCAATAACCATACATTTTGACTTTTAGGTGCAGTGAAAGAGTTCGACTTTTCTCCACAGGTCCAAGCATTGATAAGGGCAGAGATAGGAACTTGAAGCAAAAAAGAGAATGTTCAAATTCTAGGAAAATTACATTTTTTTCTTATTATAGCAGATTTCCATCTCATTGCCTGCTTACTCATTTTAATACCTTCTTGCATGGGTTTAGGAATAAGACCAAGTGGGGATAGATGAATCCCTTGTTAAGGGTTTATGCTTTTGCCTAATTAAAACTATTGGGTTTATGGCCTTTGAATGCAGCTCTACCTGGAAGGGAGAACAGCTCTTAGCTTGGATTCACTTTAGAAAGTTTGCAAGGCCTCCCCCTACCTTACAGAAAACTGAAGGCACATTTCTGATAGCATCTTTATCCCCGTACAGTTCCAGGATAACTGTTCTTCTTAGGGCAGACAAGATGCTCACCTTTTCCGTCCTTCCCACACCATTTTAAAAGAAAGACAAAGTTCCTTATTTCTTACAGGAGAAGTTCAGGAAAGGATCCATTGCAGAGTTGCACCACCTTGAGCAGACAGCCGGCAAGCTAGGTTGGTACCACGGCTCATTTCAGCCATCCGTATTTTCAGGTGTACCATATGTATTTAGTACACCATTTGATAATGCTAAAAAAATATTAAAGCAGTGTGAGACTAAAGGAGAAAGAAGATGAATGTTAGCATTCCCCTGGGGTTCATGGGTGAAGGAATTAACACAGCGTGGCACTCTACCCTAGCTGTGTTTGTTTCCATGGCAACGGCTACGTACATGTTTCAGACTATCTACAGTGACACAGTTGCAGAAATAGTAGCTTGCAGGTTTCTGATATCGCATCAGTGGACAAGCGGCATGCACTATATTAAGTAAGTGTAAAAGAATTTAAAATATAGCTCTGGATTCAGATGTGTATTAGCTCAACCGAACGATGTGTCGGGGGTTGCGGCATCCCCCTTCTGCACGATGGCAAAATCTGGGCAAAGTTCAAAGTTGCAAGATTCCAGCCAAACAATTGTCCTTGCTTGGGTAAATATCCTCAAATGAAAAAAAATATATGAGTTAAAAAGGTAAGAAGATGGCCTTGGCAGATGACATATCGAAGAAGGATATTGTTAATGAAGCTAATTTTTTTGGAGGGAGGGAAGTGACGGATAAGAAATGAAAGCTTTGGTTGGAAATAGCTAAGTCTTAAAGCAAATCGAATGTGCAACAGAATCTTTTTAACAGCTGCTGAGTTTATGGCAACTAAGGTCTTTGAATGTATCACTGTAGAAATTGCTTTTGTATCAGAATGATCAGGTGAGGAGCAGAGAGGTTGTTTAGGTGTGCAGTTAAGGGGCAATCGGGGCTCCATTGTCTTTTCTGGATGCTTATGTAAATATCTCATTCTCTCCAAGCTGACCCTGGTTTGTCTTTGACATTTGCTGCTACTTTTTAGTACCATTTGCTGGTATCTGTGTTGATCTCATGCTGCCACATTGTAACCTTACATGACTTCAGTGTTGGTTAGAGAGCAACCAAGTAAAGATGATAGACTTTGTAAGTGTGTGACTTAGCAACCAAATTGTACAGTAATTTAGGAGGAGTGTTCAAATGAGTATTTATTTGCCTGCTAGACCCCTACTTTTGAATAGCAGCCTAGGTATTAGGTTAATGGATTTCAATGTGCACATTATGATTGTGGGAGCTTTCAAGTATCTTGTAGTTCAATTTATACTGAGTTTTTAATGTCAAAATTTTTTTAAAATTTATGCCCATTATTTGGTTTAAGCCTACATTTACCTCATAGTTTTATTATTCGTGTATCAGTGAAGAGATTGTAAAATGGCATGGTAATTTAAGCTAATCTATTCATTTGAAGAAGGTTAGTTTTCCGACCATAGGTGGACTTTTAGAAAAAGCAATGCATGCAGCTCTTTGGGTCTGTGTGAGACTGTTTTTTTATGTGCACAGGGAACTATCTACATTATGTACTGCATATTATACTTCATAGTAATTATTTGATTAGATGTTAAGAGAATACCTCTGGGGGACTCAGAACTTCCAAGCACCCATGCATGTGGAGGGCTAGGATAAGATTTGAATTATAAATCAGGGACTTGAACCCTGGCATGCACCACACCCCAGTGGGTAGACACAATGTGCCTTTCTAAATAAGGTGATCCAAAATGAAATGAATGTTGGAGCTTTCCATATATGCCCATGCGTAGTCTGAGCAATCCAGAGATGGGAAGTGAAATCTGTGTCTTCTATGGGAGTTGTTTTTTGGTTTTATTTTAGTTTGTTCTGTTTGAACAGGGTCTCACTTTGTTGCCCAGGCTGGAGTGCAGCGGTGCTATCCCACCCCACTGCAACCTCTGCTTCCTGGGCTCAAGTGATCCTTCTGCCTCAGTTTCACAAGCAGCCGGGACTACAGGCACACACCACCATGCCTGACTAAAAGATCTCACTATATTTTCCAGGCTGGGCTTAAATTCCTGGGCTCAGGACTTCCTCTTGCCTCGGCCTCCCAAAGTGCTGAGATTATAGGTGCAAACCCTGGGAAACTTTTTAATGGTGGCTCATACTGAAGGCAGCTCCTTTCTTAGAGGACGAGCTGCTCTGCCCACTGGTACCCCGACTTCAGTGGAGTGTTAAGACCTATCTTTGGGGTGGATGGGAGGGCATGCCCTGGCTTGCTTGGTGTGTGGCCCATGTGTCCTGGGGCTTTTGCATGTGATAGCTGCGTGATACCACCTGTGCTTGGTCCCCCAGGCTGAGGGGACCAAATAGCATTGGAAGGAGAGAGTTTACATGACGTTCTGTTATCGTGTCTGAAGGACCTTGGAAAACTTGGGGTCAGTAACCTGGGACCCTGACACTGGAGATCAAGAAGTTTCAGCGAACTAGTTGGATGACCAGTTCAACTTCTGTTTTTTGGGGAGTGGTGGAGCAGGCCCTTCCAACAGTCAGGACATCTGTGTATTTTTTTCATCATGCAGAAATATTTTCCAGTGTAGAAGCAAACCAAAACAAAATACCTGTCTATATCATGCTATTTTGACTCTTTCATAAGAGTAGAAAAACACATTAACCTAAATGTAAAGTGCTCGGCCGAACTCGTCATTGGAATGTGAAATCTTGGCAGTGCTTAGAGGAAACTCAATTGCTTGCCTTCAAAGGGCCAGGAAGTTGATTTAGAAAAAAATATATTTGAGAGATTCCCAAATAGTGGCAAGGTGGAATGACTAAGAGAAAAATGAAGGTACAGATGGATCTTATCCCCAGTCATAAATGGTGGTAAAATTGTCCAAATAAATGTCCCAAGGCAGAGCTCATTTGGAGTCTCTATTGCCCTGGGACTTCTGCAGATTCCCAGAGACCACAGCAAGAAAGGTTGGCAGCCAGGGCTTGCCACTTTGAGTTCCTTTCCAGCCTCTCGTCTCACTGTGTCTTCTTTTCCTTGGGCATCCTGTGCCCCTGTCCTTGAGTCCTGAATACTGTGCCCCGACCATGCTTGGAAGCATATAGGCCTTTGCTCTCACTGTTACTTCTGTCCGGATGCTTATAGTCCCATCTTTACTTTGCAAGGCCCAGCTTAAATTCTGCTTCCTCTGTAAAACCTTACAGATCTCCCCCTTCCATTGAAATGATTTCTCCATCCTTCATGTTCACTTAACCATTTCCTTGTCAATGATTATAGCACATATTTCATTGTATTAAGATTAGCTGTGTATCTCCTACACTAACATGTAAGCTATTAAAGACAAGGGCCATGAATGGATGTCCTTTTGTAGGATTTGCCATACCTAGAACAATACTGGAATGGAACTGTTGTATTTAACTGAATTTTTGAAACCTTGTAAAGATATGCATTGTCGACCAGTCATCAAACGCTCATGTTCTTTGCGCAAAAGGAGTTTGTTGGCTACTGAGATTCCTAAGGCTGTGTCTGTCACAGCAGCAAGCATCTGGACCCATTCAGCCACTTTCAGATGCTTCCAAACTTCCTGCTGTTTGGCATCGGCTAAGCACACGGAACAAACCAGGTGAATGGCTGATCCTTTTCATATTCATAGAATCATTAGATTTTTAGAGCCAGAAGGGACCTCAGGGAGCTAAATTCATATTATAGAGGAGAGAATTTTAAAACTGACTGTCAAGTGACTTCTCCAAAGCGACAGAGTTCGTTATCGCCCCAGGTGTGTGGACTTAGCTTAGCCGGCAATAGCTCTACATGCTCCTGTCTGCGGAGCCTTCTTGGCATGGCCTTGGGTTCCGCTTAAGGCATCAGAGATCAGCTGGTGCTTTCTGCCCATGTCTGGCTTGCTTTCTATATGTAAACACCGTCATCCGACAACCGTTAACCACTCTTGGCTAAACGCTGATATCACTGGGATAGAATTAAAAACAAAAGTGGACTGGGAGTTGAGCTCAGGGGAACCGGGAGCAAAGCTAGCAATTCATTAGCCGTCACTGAGGACACGGCAGCTGCTGAATTCAGTCAAGTTCAGACCCTTAAAAAGAGTGGAAAAAAGAAAGCACATGCCTCCAGCGCCTGGGCACCGCGTGCCGGGCCAGCTGGGCGCAGCACGGTGGCAAAAAGATCTCTTCATTTTCAGAAATCCGAGCCCCTGACCTTGCAGACAGGGAGGGGAATGTGGCTGCAACTTTACTGCATTTGGCGTTACGTTTTACCTATGCCCGCAGTTGTATCAGACACAGCTCCTGTGTGAAGTCCTTGAGGATCTGAAGAAAGACCAGCCCTCTAAGCTGACATAGGAGCAAGCTGTCTCAAGAAAGATGTGTGTGCGTGTGTGTGTGTGTTTGTGTGTGTAAAGGCTTGCATCTGAGGCTGACAGGCTTTTTAAGAGGAACTCTTGGTTTCTATGTAAATGTGTGCCTCTTCTTGCCCAGAGTTAGCCTGTTAAGGGAATAAAGCGCAATTCAGGTTTCCGAGTTGGAAGCCTGATTAATCTCTCTGCCAGTTACATATGGAAATAAATTAGTAAATGGTCCATCTGGGACTAAACTACTGCAGAGATGATAAATTATTGCCATCGTATATGTCGGTGTTGCTGAAGACTGAGTTGTGCTCACCAGGAGCTGCTAAAAGATAACTGGATGCTCTATCGTGGTTAGAGGAATAAAAAAAAATTTTTTTAATTACAAGTAAAAGATTTACCTTGAAATGCTTCTTGGGAGAATGGTTTGGTTGATGCCAAGTTTGCTCCTCAGAACTGCTGTATCTGCAAATATTTAAAAGGAGAATCTCAAGGGCATCAGAAACACGTTGCTTTTATATTTTCAAAGGCCAGTGGGATAACCAGTGTTAATTAGTAGCCAAACGCCTCGATGAGGAAGATAATTTGGTACCTCTGTATAGTATGGCACTTTATAATTTTCACAGCAACTTCATTTCTGTTTTCTTATTTAAATTTCCAAGAAGGTCAGTGTCTCTTTTTCTTGATAGATGAAAAACTGAGGTTGAAGGGGTTTAGTGCCTTGTTCACAACGACTCAGAAAGTTGAATGGCAAAGCTGGCATGGGTAAGCAGAGACTGCCAGTTCTGAATCCAGCTTCATTTCAATCGAGCCTTGGTGTGACATGAAAAACATTTTCAGTACCCCCTTCTTCACCTACCAACATCAGGAAATAAAACCTATTTCTGTGCATTTTCTAGACGCAAAGCCATACTAACTTGATCATGAAAAGTATTTTTTCCTCTAATTGGAGATGTTGAGTATTAATTTTTTTTGGTGACTAAGTCGTACCCCTCCCAACCTGAGTGACAGTATTTTTTTTTTTTAAAGCTAAAACCAGAGATGTCCTCAGGGGCTGTCGAGGCGTGGTAACATTTTGCCCCTTTGCAGAATGGCCTGAGGCAACTGTAACTTCCAGTTTCTTGTACCTGTTTTAAAATTTTGTGTGTGTGTTCTTCCTCCTGGGCAAACCCTCTGCTGTTAATCCTTGAAGCAGTTGAGGTTCTTCCCTCTGGAAAATGCATTGCCAAAAGTACAGAAAAGTAAACTGGATGTGGAATTTTTTTTTTTTTTGAGATGGGGCAGTGGCACAATCACGGCTCACTGTAACTTTGACCTCCCAAGTTCAGATGATCCTCCCTCTTCAGCCTCCTAGGTGGCTGAGAGTACAGGCATTCACCACCACCACGCTGATTTTTTTGTTTTCTTTTGTATTTTTTGTAAAGGCGGGGTTTTGCCCTGTTACTCAGGCTGGTTTTGAACTCCTGGGCTCAAGCGATGTGCTCACCTCAGCCTCCCAAAGTGCTGGGGTTACAAGTGTGAGCCCCCATACCCTGCCCAGACATTAATTTCTAAATATAAGCCACTGGTGCCTGCTGGGTGGTCTTTACATGAAAAAGAGGGGCCTGACCAACATGGCAAAACCCTGTCTCTACTAAAAATACAAAAATTAGCCCAGTGTGGTGGCGGGCACCTGTGATCCCAGCTACTCTGGAGGCTGAGGCAGGAGAATTGCTTGAACTTGGGAGGCAGAGGTTGCAGTGAGCCGAGATCGCACCACTGCACTCTACCCTGGGCAACAGAGAGAGACTCTCTCAAAAAGAAAAAAAAGAAGAAGAGCCCCTAGCCCTTACCTGTCTGCATTTGGAAGTAACCTTGTCTCACTCAGATCACCTTCAGGTTTCTCACGTATCAGCCAGACCTGGCTACCCTGTGCCCCCAGAGAGCCCTCATGCTTTGTGACCTCTGGGCCTTCTTTTCCGTTGCTGTCTGGTTTTTTGCAGTTGTTAAAATCCTGCACTAATCCAAGGAGGCAGTTATTGTTGTCTTCATGATACTTTCTTTTCATGGCATCCCCCACTCCTCACCCCAAACAGAAACAAATGTATCCTTTGTCTGACACTCTCCAGCCGTTAGAAGAAATAACGTGGTCTGCCAGTATTTGAGTTGCTTGTGTATGTGTCTTTTTTTTTTTTTTTTTTGAGATGGAGTTTCGCTCTCATTGCCTAAACTGGAGTGCAGTGGCCACGATTTTAGCTCACTGTAATCTCCTCCCAGGTTCAAGTGATTCTCCTGCCTCAGCCTCTCAAGTAGCTGGGATTACAGGCGCCTGCCACCAGGCCTGGCTAAATTGTTTTGTATTTTTAGTAGAGATGGGGTTTCACCATATTGGCCAGGCTGGTCTTGCACTCCTGACTTCGGGTGATCTGTCCGCCCCCGCCTCCCAAAGTGCTGGGATTACAGGCGTGAGCCACCCGCCCTTGTGTAAGTGTCTTATTTTCCTTAGTGGATAATATGTTTCTCGAGCACAGGTTCTTTATGGTCTCCAAACCTTCATCCCTCCCCAATCCCTAGCTCTATGCTTTGTCCTTAATAGGAGCTTAAACACAAAGTAGAGTAGGGTGATGATTTTATTTTACAACAGAATGTCTTTGTATGGGTGGATAAATTAAGTGATCTAAGGTATATCAGAATCACGTGGAGTGCTTGTTAAAACAGATTTCTGGGCCCTACTTCCAGATTATATATTTTGACTCAGTAGATACTGGGTAGGGGCCAAGAATTTGCATTTCCAACAAACTCTTGGTCAGTGTTGATGCTGCTATTCCAGGGCCCACAGTTTGGGAACCACTGATCTGATTAATATACTCTTGACATTCTCAGACTACAGCACATAGGTTAATACCATTCTTTTCATTAGAGTTCATTGATTTATTATCCTTGAGACCCGGATTAAAAAGATATCTTCCATCAGAGATTATTATGCAATCTGTCTCATGTACCAGCTTTCCTATTTTGCAAGATTACTGGTTAACCATGGCCTGATAACTTGCAGCCCATTTAGGGAGGACGAGAGCCAGAGACATTTCATTTTATAACAACAAAATAGAGTCGTCGACTTAGCAGCCTGCACACCTGGTCTGCCCAGTGGATCAAGGCTGGTCCGTGGGGTGGAATGCCTTGAGCGCTTGTTGGTGCTCTGATGTTTTCCTTTATGTAGGCGAGTGTTTGAGTAGCAGCTGTAGTGCATAAAATGATGTCACAAATGTCTCAGTGGCAGTTGTAGCAAAATAAAATCATCTCACATTGAGATGGCATGTATTTTCAAATTTCTGGATCTTTTTATGCCCCAATGAGACAGTTTCAAAAACACTCCATCGTGAAAGATCAGGTCCTTTAATAATGATCCAAGAAATAAAGAGGTACTGTTACAATTGGCTTTTTCACTGAAGTGCGTCATTTTCTAGAGTCAGGCCAGAGATGACATCCATTGTGGTTGCGAGGGCTCTCTCTGCTTCTTCTGCTTAATTCTGACTTCCTACTGCTCCTCTCCAGCAGCCTCTAGAAGACCAGCATTCTCGTGATTATGGAGGCCCCTCTGTCCTTTCTGTGACGGGAGCAATGCTGACCTCGGTTTCCTGGACCCATTCTGACTCAGGTAATCACACTGCCTTCCCCAGCTCGCCATGCCTTACGTAGATTGCACTGAATAAATGAAATGCCGTAGCTATATTTAAATGCAAATACCAAATTGATTATTTCTCCATCAACTGGTATCTTCCCCCGCCTCCCCACAATCTTCTTAATGATCAATTTATGTAGCTGATCAGACTTGACAATGTGGTCAATCCAATTTAGGCATTAAGATGATTAACAACATTGAATCTCATCTTTATTTCAAATTCTGGTGCGAGTCGTAGAAATAGAAAGCCACCAGAAGATTGCTGGAAATTTTCACATAGAAATTAGCTTCTAAATTATTTTTGTTGCCACAATCTCATGTTTTACTTTAATTATATTAATCTTTCTAATGCTGTGCTTTTAGTTGCATTCAATAAGTATTATTGAGTATCTGTTGTGTGTTCTTGGGACAGGTGGGGATGAAAAAGTGGGAGGCTGGCTCCTATCCTCAAGGAGCCCACAGTTGAGGCAAAGTCGACTCATAAGAAAACGGCAGATGGGGCCGAGCATGGTGGCTCACGCTTGTAATCCCAGCACTTTGGGAGGCCGAGGCAGGCGGATCACTTGAGGTCAGAAGTTCAAGACCAGCCTGGCCAACATAGTGAAATCCCATCTCTACGAAAAATACAAGAATTAGCTGTGCATAGTGGCACGCACCTGTAGACCTAGCTACTCTGGAGGCTGAGGTAGGAGAATCGCTTGAACTCAGGAGGTAGAGGTTGCAGTGAGCTGAGATCGTGCCACTGCTCTCCAGCCTGGGTGACAGAGTGAGACTCCATCTCAAAAAAAAAAAAAAAGAAAAAGAAAGAAAATGGCAGATGGTGGTGCTGAGCTCAGGGCCAGGGCTCGGCACTGGCAGTACTTCCCTGGTTCAGGGGATGGAGAGGCTTTGAGGATTGGGATTGAAATGATTACGGAGGAATTCATGGACCAGGGAGGGCCTCAGCTGGGCTTTGTTGCTGTGGATCATTTGGCCAGGCAGAAGGAAGAGGGGTGGCATGGAGCCTTGAGGGGAAGACAGACGTGAACCCACCGTGAAGCCCGGCAGTGAGGGCCTGACTGCCTCCATCAGAAGGTCTAGAGGACCCAGATTCTCTGCCCCACCCAGAGCCAGACTTCCCGTCAGGGGTACCTTAAGGATCCTGGAGTGGAGCTCCTTGGAGAAACTCCACCTTCCCTTTGAAGAAGAGCTTTGGCTGGCGGTGTCCTGCTGGGGACAGTGGTTCCTGTTGCCCACACCCTGGCTTGGCTGTGGCTTTGCAAATCTTTTCTGTTTCTCTGGGCCTGTTAACACCCTGTCCCTGCCTGCCTACCTGATTATTTCCTCCTCTCACACACGTGCCATCC
>PVKP010019431.1:0-42462 GCA_004027715.1 Plecturocebus donacophilus | reverse complement strand
CTTTGGAGAAATTACAGAAGTTCTTGGGATGGAGGGAACCTACATCAAAGGGAGGCAGATGGGGATGGGAAAAGCATCCCTGAGCCAAGGTGGAGGGCTAGAAAGAAAGATTGCTGCTGTCCTTTCTGAAGATTAGGGGCCAGATCTTCTGCCCTGGCTGGCCTCTGTCGAGGGCTCGTAAGGGAAGGAAAGAATACTTAGCTTGGTATTCTCAGCCCCCTTGCTGAGCTCCCTGAATTACAGTCTGCAGAGCCAGAGCTACAGCTGTCTTGATGTTCCCTGAGTAAGTCCTGTGTTGCCTGGTACCTTGCAGTTCTTGGTGGGAGTTTAACTGCCCAGCATTCCTGTTGTCAAAAAAAAAAAAAGAAAAAGAAAAAAAAGGAAGGCAGACAGAATAGAAATCTTCATTGCCTTTAGATTCACTCAAGTGAATCAAAACCACCTTGGGTCCTGAAACCAAAGTGAGCACTGGTGGGCTTCGTACCAGGTGAGTGCTGCTGCCTGCAGCCCGGTCTTCTTGGCTTTCCTGATGGTCTCTCCTGTCTTGCTGACACTGTTGGCCCTGGCTGTGGTATGCTTCAGGTCTGCTCCCAGGGAAATGTCATGGATTCCTTTGGGCCACTGGTCCTCTGAGCTGAGAGCCCCAGCAAAGGTTTGCCAAGTGATTACTAGAGATTATGACCATTTAATTTATTTGCCCTGCTTCACTCTAGAAAGGATTTGAGTTGGCTTATAAAACACATGCAATGCCACAGGATTAAATAGATACTAGAAGAAATTGGGGCAAAAGGAAAACAGAGGTGAGAAAAAAAAAAGCCAGGATTGTATACAGTGGCTAGAGATGGATCCAGATTTGGTTTGGTGCTGTGCAGCTGGGAAGGACAGAGTGTCAGGCAGCCTGCCCAGGACGCCATGGAGCAGTGGCCGTGATCATTGTCTTATGGCATCACCCCAACAGCTGCTGCTGCTGTCCGCCAGGCCTTCAGGCCATGCATCCACTCTCTAGTGACCTGGCAAGAATCTAAGGGGAGTACAGGATTTCTCAGGGAGTGGAGGAGTGGCAAGGCTATCCACGGTTATCTTAAACCCAGTAGAGACTTCCTAGAATTTGAAGGCTTCCTTGTGCACTGTTTCATGAGTGTGTCCAGGAAGTCTCCAGGCACGGTAGGCCCTCAGAGGACTCTCTACAGAAGCTGTCTTCATAGCAAGGGAACCTCAGGGTAAACCAGAGTTGTCATGGCCTCAGCTCTGTTTGCCCAGCTCTGGGAGTAGAGCTGGAGCATGCATATACATGGACACATGTGCACTTACACCAGACATGTACACACATGGAGAGTGTTTTGATAAGAAGTAGGCATCTGAAAAGGGAGTCCTACACAGGTCTACTTTTGAAAACTCAAAAATGTGGGGAAATACATTGTTAAAAAAAGAAAAGCCAAACTCAGCCAGCTTCTAAGGTGGACCTTGGAAGGATCTTGGGCCAGCTGAGGTCTCCTAGAGTGTGGGAGGTGGCAGAGCTCTGAGGTGCAGGGCTGAGTGATGCCACCGGGAGCTAAGGGGGACAGCAGGCACGCCTGGGGCTGAGAGGTGGTTGGTGGCCGCCAGCCAGGTATTTCCTAGTATCACAAAAGGCCAGGGACAGCTACCTGTGGGGAGTGTATCCAGTCCTCAGTGCTCTTCCACTGGGTTTTGGGGATGGACCAAGAATTTGGTGGGAGATGAGACTCATTTGGTATCTTGTTTTGCTGGAACGAATGTGTTCTGTAAGTCGGGAGCCCTACATCTCTGGCGGGCAGTCAGTCCTGGGGGCAGAGGCACAGCAGGGCTGTCAGTGTTAGCTTACTCGAGAGAGAATTAATCTCTTCAAGTGGAAAATTGAGTCATGGAGGAAGTCGATCAGTAACATGAACACACCCTCAGAGGTGGCAGATTTATTGACACGTCTGTCCAAGTGTTGAGTATAAAAGATGCTCATTTTTGCCACAGGGCTTGAGTTTTAAGTGGGATTTGAATATGATTTGTTAAGGCTGTTGAATGGCTAAGCTACTGAAGTCAGGCAGTTGCCCAAGACACGCAGTAGGCATCCCTATCACCTCTCCTGGGCCTTTGCCTGCTCTTAGGAGGAGTCCATTTGCTTCTCACACTTGTCAGAGCAGATGAGGTTAGTAAGGAAACTACATGAACTTGCTCAGCTAAATCCTCTCATTTCTAAGTGAAGAAGCTAGGATTGGAACTAGGATTTTGAAGAACTCTGGTTCTCTTTCCTTTACTTGATGATTTTTGAAATTACTTTACATTTCTTTTCTTTCTTTTTTCTTTTTTTTTGAGATGGAGTCTCGCTCTGTCACCCAGGCTGGAGTGCAGTGGCACGATCTCAGCTCGTTGCAGCCTCCACCTCCCTGGTTCAAGTGATTCTCCTGCCTCAGCCTCCCGAGCAGCTGAGACTACAGATGCATGCCACCACACTCAGCTAATTTTTGTATTTTTAGTAGAGATGAGGTCTCACCATATTAGCCAGGCTGGTCTCGAACTGCTGACCTCATGATCCACCCACCTTGGCCTCCCAAAGTGCTGGGATAACAGGCGTGAGCCACCGCGCCTGGCTGAAATTAAATCTTTCTGCAAAATAGACAAATATGGGTGATACCTATTACAATTTTAACATTATATGGTTCATCTTATGTAATGCTTTTTTCTTTATTATTTTTTTTCTTTTTAAGACAGGGTCTTGCTCTGTCGCCCAGGCTGGAGTGCAGTGGTGTGATCGTGGCTCACTGCAGTCTCTACCTCCCTGGGCTCCCACCTTAGCCTCCTGGGTTGCTGAGACTACAGGTGTATACCACCATACCCAGGTTTTTTTTTTTTTTCCTGTATTTTGTAGAGATGGGGTTTTGCCATGTTGCTCAGGCTAATCTGGAACTCCTGGGCTCAAGCTGTACTCTGGCCTCGGCCTCTCAAAGTGTTGGCATTACAGGCATGCAGGCACGTACCACCACACTCAGCCAGGAATATCTAATTAAACTGTTATTTAATTGGACCCCAGATCTTAAAGAGCTCTTCTGATTGTCAGAGTATGAGATTGTTCTTGGAATTGCAATAGTGCTATCAAGGCCGGCTGCGGTGGCTCACACCTGTAATCCCAGCACTTTGGGAGGCCGAGGCGGGTGGATCAGTTGAGGTCAGGAGTTCGACGCCAGCCTGACCAACATGGTAAAACCCTGTCTCTACTAAAAATAGAAACAATTAGTCAGGCATGATGGTGGGCACCTGTAATCTCGGCTACCTGGGAGGCTGAGGCAGGAGAATTGCTTGAGCTCGGGAATTGGAGGTTGCAGTGACCCGAGATTGCACACTGCACTCCAGCTTGGGTGACAGAGCAAGAGACTGTCTAAAAAAAAGAATGCTATCAAAATTGCAGATTGGGAGGCCATCTGCAGTGGCTCATGCCTGTAATCCTGGCACTTTGGGAAGCTGAGGCAGGTGAATTGCTTGAGCCCAGGAGTTCGAGATCAGCCTGAGCAACATGGCAAAACCCCATCTCTACTAAAAAAAAAAAAGTTGGCATGGTGGCATGCACCTGTAGTCCCAGCTACTTTGGGGGAGCTGAGGTGGGAGGAATTGCCTGAGCTCAGGAAGTGCAGGCTGTAGGGACCATGATAGTGCCACTGCATTCTAGCCTGGGTGACAAAGTGATACCCTTTCTCACACAAAAAATTTGCTGATTGGGGATTATTGACTAAATGATTGACATTGATGTATGCCATAGAAAATGGATCAATACAATATTTACTTGTTTTTAAAGGATCCTTTGTAGTATAGGTAAACAAACTATTGTTTATAAACTGTCAATAAGTGTAGGAGGAAAAGGGGAGGTGTTTTAAGTCAGATTAGTCACAGCTAAGTTTTAAGTTAGATAGTCACAGCTGCTGACAGTGTCTTTATTCATGGATGCTCAGTACAGCAGTAGCTAGTTTCAAATAGCCAACTTCCAGGAGACATTTAAAAATTTTATGAATAGAAACAGGAGGGAAGGCATACAGATAGATTTCTCTTCGCATGGGGAGGTAGGCCATACGATTTAAATCTCTGTCGTATCCTTTACTGTCTTCAGAGTCCTTCTCACTACCTGAAATTCTCTTACTTTATTTTGTCTCTCTGCACTAAAACAAGCTGTTAGAGCAGGAACCCCATTCATGCCTCGTGCTGTATCCCTAGTGTCCCTAGCACAACATCTGAACCAGGAAAGGTGCTCGAACATATTTCATGTATGAGTGCTAAATAAGCTTCACCTCTCCTCTCCCCACCCTTTTTTTTTTTTTTTTTGGTGGTGATATTTTTTATTTCTGTTGGTTTATGCCCCAGGCATGGGTGTTAGTTTTTTGAAAATATATTTGAGGGCCGGGCAGGGCTCACGCCTGTAATCCCAGCACTTGGGGAGGCTGAGGCAGGCAGATCACCTGAGATCAGGAGTTCAAGACTAGCCTGGCCAACATAGTAAAACCCTGTCTCTATTAAAAATACAAAAAAATTAGCTGGATGTAGTGGCTGATGTCTGTAGTCCCAGCTACTCAGGAGGCCGAAGCAGGAGAATCACTTGAACCAGGAGGTGGAGGTTGCAGTGAGCGAAGATTGTGCCGCTGGACTCCAGGCTCGGCGACAAGAGCAAAACGCCCTCTCAAAAGAAAAAAAATAATAATAATTTGAGGTCAATTCCATAACTATAGGAATGCTTTATATATTTTTGTGGTTTCTTGATGCTTTAAGGTTCAGTTTAGCAATAGTATGATTCGTAGTTGTTAGTTTTTGTTTACTGATAAAAGGCAGTTCCTCATTTTGACAGTTGCCTTTTCTTTTTTCCCTGAATCACTAGCTCTCAAGCTTTTAAATCTGCCAGAAAGTCCCAAATCCTGGGCTGCACCTCTGGCCACACCTCTCAAGTTGGAGCCTCTGGGAGGGCCCCAGGCACCTCGGTGGCACTGACAGCCACGTGCTGGGGTCTACAGGTTCCCTGTCAGGCTTTTTTCGGTTGAAGGGCTCTTCCTCCCCCTCTCCTCAACTCAAGGCCCATAGTAGTGTCTTTTCACAGAGTCACAGGCAGCAGGTGACATTCCAACTGGGAGCAGCTTGGAAATTGATATTACACATGGAATTAGTCTCCTCCTGCTGACTGCTAACGGAAAGCTTAGTCCAGCTTGCAAGCAGAGCCCCTTGCGTGAGTCTGCTTGGCGACTTGCTTCTCTTACTGTAGTGAGGCATGAAGTCAGTCATTCTGCCAGTTTTGTTTTGTTTTAATTGGGACAGAGTCTCACTCTGATGCCCAGGCTGGAGTGCAATGGTGCAATCTCGGCTCACTGCAGCCTTTGCCTCCTGGGTTCAAGTGATTCTCCTGTCTCAGCCTTCCGAGTAGCTGGAACTACAGACGCCCGCCAGCACACCACGCTAATTTTTTGTATTTTTGTAGAGATGTGGTTTCATGTTGGCCAGACTTGTCTCGAACTCCTAACCTCAGGTGATCCACCCACCTTGGCCTCCCAAAGTGCTGGGATTACAGGTGTGAACCACCGTGCCTGGCCCCTTGTTGGTCAAAAGTAATATATGTCCATTCATGATAGTTGGGAAAATGCAAAAAAATAAAAAAGAAAAAGAAAAAAATCCTGCAATCCTAACTATAATATACAAGGACAACTGTTGTTCACATGTTGGTGTATTTAATTTTATTTTTTTAGAGACAGTGTCTTGCTGTTGCCCAGGCTGGAGCATGGTGGCACAATCATGGCGCACTGAGTGCAGGGGAAGGTTGTACTCAGGCAGGCGGTGCAGAGTGGCTGTCAACTATGAAGCTGCTCTAGCCCTTCACTTGTCATCATCCCAGTTTGTGAGGGAGCATGAGACCAAAGGCAAGCCATTGCGGGGCCTAAACTAGGAGGACAGGAGCAGTGGCCTTGGTGCGCTTGGCCACAGAGGGTGCCCCTCATTTTCATGAGAAATAAGACAATTATGCAGTCTTTTTTTGAAAAAAATCTAACTCTCCTTATGCATTTTCCATTTTGCTAGATAGTTACACTTTGTTTTATTGATTGATTCATTTATGTTTTATTTATTTGAGACGGAGTCTTGCTCTGTCGCCCAGGCTGGAACGCCATGGCGTGATCTTCACTCACTGCAATCTCCGCCTCCCAGGTTCAAGTGATTTTCCTCCCTCGGCTTCGTGAGTAGTTGGGATTATAGGTATGTGCCATCACACTCAGCTAATTTTTTGTATTTTGGCACAATCTCAGCTCACTGCAACCTCTGCCTCCTGGGTTCAAGTGATGATTCTACTGCCTCAGCTTTCCGAATAGCTGGGATCACAGGCATGTGCCACTGTACCTGGCTAATTTTGTATTTTTAGTAGAGATGGGGTTTCGCCATGTTGGCTGGGCTGGTCTTGAACTCCTGACCTCAGGTGATCCCTACCGCCTTGGCATCCCAAAGTGCTGGCCATTGCACCCAGCCTATTTATGTTGTTTTTAGAATAGGGGTCTCACTGTGTCACCCAGGCTGGCTGGAGTGGTGTTTGTGATTCCACCTCACTGCATCCGAGAACTCCTGGGTACAAGGGTTCCTCCCCTCTCAGCCTCTTGAGTAGCTTGGGACTACAGTCGCCTTCCACCAAGCCCAGCAACACTTAGTTTTAAAGGTTAAACCTTGGACAGGTTACTTAACTTCTCCAAGTTAACTTAAGTTGGAGAAGTTGTAACTTGTAAAATGGGCATAACCATAGTCCTTCTCTCCTGGTTATTGTGTAAATTACATACGCTAATTATGTACTTCACATACCAGCTTGCACACAGAAAATGCTCAAGTGACTCTGTCACTGTCGTTCTTATGATCAGACTTCTTTTCAGGTCTTCACCAGTGTAAATAATGCTGTGGTAAACTTTGTACAGAAAACTTGCTTTTTCTTTTTTTTAAAGGATTCTTTGGATTATTTCTTCAGTGTAGAATTCCCAGAAGTGAGATTAGTGGGAAAAGTGTATGAACATCATTCTGTTTCTTGAAGCGTGTCAAGTGCTCTCCAAACAGACTGTCCTCCAGCAGTGGAGGAGAGTGCTCAGTTGGTAGCCCTTGAGCCCACAGCAGGTGCTATAATTTTGTAATCAATTATTTCCAATTGAATAGATGAAAATTACTATCAGAATACTCATTTTAAAAGTGAGTTTCCTATTTACAAGTATTACTCTAAGAAATTGTTGCAGGCATTTAACTTCTTTAAGTTTATGATTGAATTTAAAAAGAGATAAATGATACCTTTGTTCAAGTGCCTGCTCTCCTCAGCTGGCACTGTCTGGGCTTTAGCACCCCTCCTTCCACTCTGGCTCATGCCTGGAGAGCTTGGGGTGGCTCAGGGCGAGGCTGCAGGTCCCCACCCATGATGAGACCCCTGCCCTAGCACTCTACCCAGAGAAAGACAGGCTGTAGTTTTGTTAATTTCATCGTGGACAGAAGCAGCGGGAACCTCAGGGACTCCTGGGTAAATGGCAGTTAGGAAAAGCTGCTTAGTGTTTTGGCTAAGCCCTTCCTTTCCCACCTAACAAGCTGGTGGTCTTATTGTAGGAGAGGCTTTAATACAGCCCAAAGAGAATGGCACAACTCGCTTTTTTATTTCTGACTGAGGATGGGATTGATTCATGCAGACAAATGAATGGACTGCCTTTTGTCTCTGCTTTACCCTCCCCTATCTGTCACCAGCCCTGTGTTGGGGCCTCAATGTGGTCATTGTTGGGGCTCTGCCTTTTTTCACCTGTGATTTTAGCTTCCTTGTCTGTAAACTGAGGCAGCGGTACCAGTGTTGCAGAGTGGTAGTGGGGAAATTACAGTCATTATTTGTTTTTAGCAGAATGGGTGTTTGCGCACATACTCCGTACCAGAAGCAAAGCTGACGTGGCCCTGGCTTTCCACCCGCTAGGGGAGATGGCCAGCTGGATGCAGGTGAACAGATTAGAACACGCAGCTACAGGCTGCAGTCTAGGTGCTGCCCAGCTGCCCCACGGTTCCATGGTGGGCAGGTCTATGTAAATCTCCCCACAATATCTGGAGAAGCTGAGGGGCCAAGGAAGGAGGCTGACAAATGCAGTTTCTTAGGAAGAAACAGGGACTTATGAGCAGAAGCCATGTCTCTCTCAGGCAGTGGTGAGACAAGATGTCAGATCCCACACCATTACCCCCCCAGAGCCAGGACTTACATACCATAGGGAAGGGGTGGTTCAGAAGGAATGTATAGGACATTTGAAGTACAATAACATTAAGGTAGTTTGACCTAAAGACAGGATTTAAGGTAAGTATGTGCTCTTACGTAAAAAAACAACAAATTGCAAACCTTAGAGACCCTCCCGGAACTGGGGTTAATCAGCAGCCAGCCTGGCAAATTAGCCTCCAAGATGGAGCTGCTTTGGCCTCCACATCCACCAGGTGCTTCCTGTGTACCAAGACCAGCTCCAGGTGCCAAGGTGTAAGTAGCAAATAAAATGGATGGACCCCCTTCCCTGTGGAGCTCCCACTCTGATGAGAGACTGACCTGATAACACAGCCAGGGAGGCACGGTGAGAAGATGGCCTTGGAGCTGATGATAGGGGTGAGGATGCGTATCTGCTTCCCGTTTGAGGACCTCAGGCAGCACACAGAGCGTGAGGGAGCAGCGGGCAGGCAAAGGCTCGAGGCAGGAAGAAGCCTGGTGGCAGGTGCCCAGGGAGGGAGGATGGGAAGCGAGCAGGGCCCAGTGTTACTTGGCTAGCTGCTGTGTCACCCCAGTCTCTGCCTCTGCGGTCCCATGGCAGTCTCCCCTGGTGTGTCCGTGTCTCTGTCTCTTCTAAGGACACCAGTCCTATTGACTCTAGGATCCATCCTGCTCCAGTGTGACCTCATCTTCACTAATTACATCTGCAGCCACCCTGTTTACAAATAAGGTCATATTTTGGGGTACTTCAACTTACTTTATGGGGGGCCCACTTCAGCCCATAACCCCCAGTCAGAAGAGGATACTGTAAGTACTGAGTCCACATCACGTGGCAGCACCATGAGCCAGCTGGTTCAGGAACCAGATGTCATACATAAGGTCCCAATTAAATGTGTTCAGACTCTAGCCACTTCTCATCCCCTTCATAGCTACTTTTCTGGCCCAAGCTCCCTAGACCAGTCAAGTGGCATCACTGCCCCACTTAGACTCTCCAAAGTACCTCTGAGGGCTTCTGAACCCCCACCACTCTTTGATCATGTGCCCTTGGGTGCCCTCTGCTGACACTAGCCTCAGAGCCTGTCCCCTTTTCTCAGAACAGAAGTGTTTCTGCCCTTTTGTCAGCCCTTCCAGGGCTCTGTGCCAGGACCTCCTGTGTCAGCATAGCCGAGCAAGCTCTCCTTTTCCTGACCCTGCTCTTGTTCGCTCCTCCTTTTTAGATTGGTTTATGGTCTCCTTACTAGAACACAAGCTCATGGGAACAGGGACTTTCCTCCCATCTAGAGGAGGCCCTGCTCAGTGTGGGTGTGTGCATGTAACTGACTGAGGGGGAAAGGTTCCTTTAGGATGCTAGGAGCAAGTGGGGCATAGGTCTTGAGTCTTGGCTCTGAGTTTTCATTCTGCCCCCGGGTGGCTGTGAGCTACAGCCATTTGCCCTCTCTGGGCCCTGGTGTCCTCATCAATGGGAAGAGTTGGTAATGAAGAGCCAGACCTTCAGCGTCAGACTCCACCTGCCCCAGCCGGGTGGCCTTGGGAGAGTCACTGCACCTCTAGGCCTCAGCCTGGACTGTAATGGGGTAGTACCTTACAGTTGCACAGGCATTGGGTGCTTTTCACGTCATGACTCATTTGTTCCCCACAACAACCCCAGGAGACAGGTTCTCCTCCTGCAGATGAGAAAACAGACACTGAGAAGGTAATCACCTAGGCCAGGGGTCCCCAACCTCCTGGCCATGGACCCCAAGCTTCATCTGTATTTATAGCTGCTCCCATCAGTTGCATTACTGTCTGAGCTCTGCCTCCTGTCAGATCAGCAGTGGCGTTAGATTCTCACAGGAGCGCGAACCCTCTTGTGAACTGTGCATGTGAGGGATCTAGGTTGTGTGCTCCTTATGAGAATCCAATGCCTGATGATCTGTCACTGAGTTCTCCTATCACCCCCAGAGGGAACCATGTAGTTTCAGGAAAACCACTCAGGGCTCCCACTGTTTCTATATTATGGTGAATTGTCTAATTATTTAATTATATATTATAATGTAATAATAATAGAAATAAAGTGCACAATAAATGTAATGTGGCTGAATCATCCTGAAACCATCTACCACCCCTTCCCTGGCCGTGGAAAAATTGTCTTCCACTAAACCAGTCTCTGGTGCCAGAAAGGTTGGGGGCAGCTGACTTAGGCCAAGGTCACACATGAAGAAGTGCCAGAGCCCAGATCTGAGCCCAGACTTGGAGACTCCAGGGCCTGTGCTCTCGCCTGCCACACTGAGGTGCCCTCACAGGCTGATGACACTTGGCCTGGGGTCAGGCTCAGACGGGAGAAGCACACAGGGCAGGGAGGAGGGGTTCCCTGTGGGCAAGTATCAGAGAGGGAAGTGCGCTACAGGCATCCACACACGGAGTGTTCATCCAGAAGCTTTTCTGGGTGGAAGCACAAGAAAATGTGAACAGCTGTTTCCTCTGGGGAGAGCAGTGGGACAGGATGGGAGGAGTGGCTCTCACTTCCTTTTATGCCGAGATGTTTAAGAATAAGTTGTGGGTATTCTCACATTCCTCCTCTAAATACTTCAGTACACATCTCTTCCTGGAGAGTCATACAGCCACTGTCACACACAGAGTCACACACCTCACAAAATCGGAAATTAGCAGCATCTCACACTGAGGTCACGGTCACATTTTACCAGTTGTCTGAAAGTGTCTTGCTGCTGATCAGTCTAACATGAGGCCATGTCAGGAGCCCAGGCTGAGTGTGGCCATCCTGTCCCTGTAGTCTGTGTCACAGCAGCACATTCCCCATTCCTCGGGACCAGCCTGCCTTTGGGGTGTCTGTCCCTGGCCTGGATCTGTCCATCTGCTGCCTCTCACTGTGCTCAGCCTGGCCCCAACCCTGAGCTTCCCATGAACTGGAATCACGGCTAGAGTTTGGATTCTGTGGATATCAGCATTTTGCTGGGACTGTCATGGGTGGGGGTATGACGTCCCCTGACAGGCAGCCTTCCCGCCACTGGTAGTGCCAGCATTGGTGGCAGCACAAGATGGCTTCGTGGTTTGTCCCTGTGTTGTAAAGTCACATCCACCTTGTGGCTGGACAGTGATCTGGCTGTGGTCATGCTTCGTTGCATTTTAGATTGTACACCTTTTTGGCTTTTGCATCACGTATTTATATTCCTGTTAAATATTACCTAGTGTAATCTGAACTTATTTTTTTATAATTTGCCTCATTAGACTAAAAGCAGCCTTCGCTGCTCCTCCCTGCGAGGAGGAAAAGTGAGGGCCCTGGAGGCTCTCTTGTGTTGAGAAGCAGCGGGAATGTTCTCAGTGGCCAAGGTCGTTGCTGATTTAGGAAGTGGCCCCTGGAACCACAGGTTGATGTCAGTGATGTCACCACATTAAGGAAGTGCTTTGCTGCTGTTCAGTAGTAAAGAGGAAGGAACTTAGCTGGATTGGAGAACTGGCCACTGGCTGGTGGATGCTGACCCCGAGCTCAGCGCCGGCTCCCAAACCCCTCCCTCCAAGTAGGCCAGCCCAACAGAGAGCAGCCCCAGGCCTGTTCCTCAGAGGGCTGGGAAGGGCCACGATTTCTGTGTGTGAGGTGGAAGGTGGGGTGCCTGACAGAGCCTAGCCGTCAGGTGGTCTGGTGCTCACGGATGGAGGAAAGAGCACCAACTCAGGGCAGGGCTGGAATCCACAGGGAAGAGCCACCTGCATCCTGGCACTCCTGACCCCTTTGTAGGTCAGCTGCTTACCTCCTCCCACAGGCCCCACTGTCCCCATTCCACCAATGTGGGAGCAGAAGCTCATAGAGGTCAGGCTATCACATGGACTCCCACTGCTGGTCAGCAGTGGGGACAAGATTGGTCCATCCAGTGCTCTTTCCACTATCTGGTCTTCCCTCCGCTGACATGCACAGGGTGTGAGAGGTGGTGGCAGTGTTTGGGCCCATGTGGGGTCTTCTCAGGCCCCCAAGGCCTGGCAGCTTTTCATTCTTGCTGAGTTGTCAGACATACCTATGTGCCCAGCATTACCAGACCAAGCCCAGGGACTCATGGAGACCAGGACCTCACCCTGCCTTCCCCACAGGGTCTGTGATGCGCATGTACCTGTGCAGTCATGCTGCCCACTGCACAGAGCCATTTCATGGTAGAGTCCTGTTCCATGTGCTGTAAAATGTAAAAATACATTTGTGGGGTTTTTTTTTTTACTTTTTTTTTTTTTTTTTTTTTTTAAGACAGTCTTGCTCTGTTGCCTAGGCTAGAATGCAGTGGTGCGATCTTGGCTAACTGTAATCTCCACCTCCCTGGTTCAAGCGATTCTCATACCTCAGCCTCCCGAGTAGCTGGGACTACAGGCATGTGCCACCATGCCCGACTAATTTTTGTATGTTTAGTAGAGACAGGGTTTTTACCCCGGTTGGCCAGGTTGGTCTCGAACTCCTGGTGGCAAGTGATCCACTCACCTCAGTCTCCCAAAGTCTGTGACATCATTACAGGCATGAGCCACCACGCCCAGCCTACATTTGTGTTTTTGGTAACTGTAGCTTTCTTTCTCTTTGACCTGTCCATGCAGATTAGAGGAGGCTCTTTAATCAGCACTGTGTGACTGGCAGATGCTGCTTCTGTACTTTCTAGGAAAATTGCAAAATGTAGCTGATAATCATTTCTGGTTTTCTACCAACTTAATTACCTTACTTCTTTCACAGTTACATGAAAGTGGCCCATTGAAGCACCTTTATTAGAAAATTTTTCACACTTTGTTTTAGGAGCACATTTGGGAAAGGATGTCTCTCCCCCAGCACAGAGCACAGGCACCCAAACTCTGCAGGGCAGTCCCTAGAGCAGATAGGCTGGACTTGAGTGGAAGAAACCCTTGTCTGCCTGAGCTGGGAGAGCTTTCTTGGTCTTCCTTTTATTGTATTTTGAGGGAAACGTTGGGTGTTTCCAGGCTTCCTACTCAGCCTCTCCACTTTCGGCTTTTTTCAGCCAGTGTGACAGACTGGAAAGGATAGAAATAAGGCCTACCTGTGGTTACAGTTCTTGGCCACAGCAAGTGAAGACTTGGAGCTCTTCCAGTGGGGTTTGTAATACAGAAGGCTGCCATCACCGGAGAAGTTCCGCTCATTTGACGCTATTCAGTGATGAGCTTAAACTAACAATTCCTGTTCTTCCTTCCAGTGAGTGTGTGGGAGAGAAAGCAACCTGCAGCAGTGCGAGAGTGGCACGTCCCCCAGCACTTGCTTTTCCCTTGATCCCTGTGAGCTCTGAACCTTCAGATCCTCAGAGCAGCGCCAAGGCCAGGCTCAGTTGGTCAGAAGGGCCCATTCAGGCCTGTCTCACAACGACATCTGTGTTCACTGTCATGTGCACGGGCACAAGAGGCCCTTTGTGGAGCCGAGTTGCTGTCACCAAGGCAAGAATATCTCTGCTGGAATCCTCCCTCGAAACTCAGACCCGCTGTGTGTAGCTCAGCTGATGTTCAGGGATGGTGGCCAAGAATTCTGCCATCTGCAGAACTGAGAGCTGTACATCCGTTTATAAAAACCACAGCGTTCAGGGGAATACCCTTTGTCTTAATTTCCACATTGATGTGGTGAGCTATGATGTGGTGAGCCGGTATATGCCAGCTGTGCATTAGTCTAGCAGTGTCAGTTATGGCAGACATAAACATGTACATTTGCATTTGAAGCTAGTCTGGCCTTGCAGATGTGCTAGAAAGCTCAGAGGACAAAGGAGGCCTCACTTCTCCAGCAGGTCCAGTTCAGAGCCCCACGCCCACTCTTCCCTCCAACCTGTCTGTAACAGGCACAGTGACTGTGCAACCCAGTACCAGCTTCCCGGCCAGGATGGGGCTTGTTTACCAGAGTACTTTTTTCGGGGTGGGATGGGATATGAGCCTTCCACTTGATTCATTCGTGGTTTCCATTTGGTAGTAAATGGAAGATGTCAGAAGTGCAATATCTGTTATAAAGCAAGGGTTTTGTGAACCGTGCCTCAGAGATTCCTTATCAGGAAACAGACTGGGCTGGAGTGGTTAATGATTTGGATGGGAGTGCTCTGTTCAGTTCAGAAGAGTCCCCCTAGAACTGTCTGGCTTCCCTTATTCTCGTCCATGTGGATGGTGACATCTTTTTGAATGTAGGAAAGCCCAAACTTGAGAGTTCTATTGGCATAGGTGAAGTTTGGGAACAAAGCCAACAAAAAATAGACTTTTTGTTTTGGTGTATTATTAAGAAATCAAGTTGTTAAGGATTGAGGACTTTTCATTACCCTCTAGCTTTATTTCTATAGAAATACTATGGAATATATTTGGCCAGGCATGATGGCTCACGCCTGTAATCCCAGCACTTTGGGAGGCTGAGGCAGGCAGAACACAAGGTCAAGAGATCAAGACCATGCTGGCCAACATGGTGAAACACTGTGTCTACTAAAAAATACAAACATTAGCTGGGCGTTGTGGTGTGCACCTGTAGTCCCAGCTACTTGGGAGGCTGAGGCAGGAGAATCACTTAAACCCAGGAGGCGAAGGTTGCAGTGAGCCAAGATTGTGCCACTGCACCCCAGCCTGGCAACAGAATGAGATTCTATCTTAAAAAAAAAAAAAAAAAAAAAAAAAACTTTGGCGAATATAATTGAGTGATACGTTAAGATGGGATTTGACTTTATTTCATTTAGAAAATAAATTTGTTTGCGGAGAACATAGCAGAAAAGAAGAAGAAGAAAAAAAGAAAAATACATTTGTGTTTTTATAGCTGCACCTTTCTCTCTCTTTGACCTGTCCATGCAGATTAGTGGAGACCCATGAGGCACTGGTTGCTGGCTTTTTTTTTTTTTTTTCATGTTTCTTTGGATGACGATAGATCACAGCAAATACTCTATGCTTCGTGCCACAGAGCTGTTTCAAAGTAAATTTACCATTATGTGTTTTGTGTGTTTTAAAGAATTTCATGATGGGGTGATGTGTCTGCTTGGCAACCTCACATGGTACAGAAGTTCCCAGTCTCCTGCCTGGCCCCACCTCAGCCCTCTGCCCAGAAGCAGCCTCTTTCTACCTTCCCTGCTTCTTCTGTGGATCATGTCTGTGGCCTGAATTGCATTTAGGCCTCTTCCCCTGTTTTATTCACCATAGCCATGGCCCAGCCATCTGAAAACCTCCTTTGTCAGGAATTATTCCCAACCGTTTAGTTTCTCCCAAAGAGGAAAACCCTAAGAAGCAAATGTAGATTGGAAAATAAGGCAGAAGCAACACCTAGGTGAGTGAATCCTGATAGTTAGGTTTCCTAGAATAGATGTAATGAAAGAAGGAAGTAAACTAATACATAATTAGAACATTTATTCATTCATTCATTTGTTGAGATGGAATCTTGTTCTTTCGCCCAGGCTGGAGTGCAGTGGTGTGATCTTGGCTCACTGCAACCTCTGCCTCCTGTGTTCAACTGATTCTGCATACCTCAGCCTCCCAAGTAGTTGGGATTACAGGTGCCTGCCACCACGCCTGGCTAAATTTTGTATTTTTAGTAGAGATGGGGTTTCACCAAGTTGGCCAGGCTGGTCTCGAACTCCTGGCTTCAGGTGATCCACCCATCTCGGCCTCCCAGAGTGCTAGGATTACAGGCGTGAGCTGCCATGCCTGGCACAATTAGAGCATTTTAAAATGACCCATTCACCATGAAATTGAATTCTGTAGCTGTCTATCTGTCCATCTGTCAATCTGCGCGTGCACCTCTCCATGCATGCATGTAAGCCTCCACCCAACAGGTGTTTGTCAGCCGGGGATGAGTGCTGCAAGGGAGAGGTATGGAGTCTGACGCAGCATCAGGATGGAGGGGAAGGACCGGGTTGGGGAAGCTGAGCTCTGAATACTAAAGAGGAGGTGGGTGGGCTGAGGGAACAGCATGCACAGAGACCCAGGAGGAGGGCAGGGTGAGGAACCATCTAAAGCAGTGGCTTCCAGCCTCTCAGAGGGCAGGTCTTGCTCTGAGAGTTTTAGAGAAGCTGTGGATCCTTCCTGAAATGGAGCAGAGGTGGGCACATACTTCCAGAACTCTACAGTAATTTCTGGAGGCATTCAGACTCCCTGATCCATGCAACATCCCAATGGCTGTGAAGCCCCAGCACCATGGTTTATGGTGTGACTGTCACAACTTCATTTGGGGTTTGTTACATCAGCTAGGACTTCATGTCTCATTCATTCAATAAAAACTGTCTTTGAGGCAGGGCGAGGTGGCTCCTGCCTGTAATACCAACCCTTTGGGAGGATCACCTGAGGTCAGAAGTTTGAAACCAGTCTGGCCAGCATGATAAAACCCCGTTTCTACTAAAAATACAAAAATTAGCCAGGCGTGGTGGTGGGCACATGTAATCTCAGGTACTTGGAAGGCTGAGGCAGAGGAATCGCTGGAACCTGGGAGGTGGAGGTTGCAGGGAGCCAAGATGGTGTCATTGCACTCCAGCCTGGACTGACAACAGCAAGACTCCATCTCAAAAAACAAAAACAAAAACAAAGCTGTCTTTCCAGGAGCTGCTTAGAAGTGTTTAAACTAGCTAAGTATACAGCAAAAATGTCACATATGTGTATGCATTTTTATCTGCATTTCTTTCTACTCAGTGTACAGAGGTGCTTACAAAACAGAAAATGTTTAGGGTCACTGCAAAAATGGGTGGGCTTCATTTTCCATGATCTCATAGTAACACTATGAGAGGCAAAGGTCAACTCTTAAACATTGGTGTGCCTGGAGTGGAGTCCTTGGTCTCCAGATGCCCTGCACCTGTTTGAAGGATGGCTCTTTGGTTCATGTGTTCAAGAGCTATACTTTGCGTCTTTGAGTTAGTTCCTTTTTGCAGCACTGCAGATCTGCAGTGAAGACTGAGGTTCTGATCCTCGTGAGGCTTGACGGCTGGGGCTTGCACACCCAAAGACATCTTCTCTTGGGTGGTTCCGGGTTCTTCTGTTGTTGAGAAGCTATGTTTGGCTGTCACTTGATTTTAGCATTGAAGTATTTATAAACCTTTCCTTTCCTCTGCCTGCAATTGTTGGGCCACTGCTGGACCTTGTGGGTTTGAGATGGGAATGGGATGTGGTCTGTCTGGGAAACTGCTGTGCAGTAGCTGTATTGGCCTTGTCTTTTGCATATGATGACTTGGTCTTCCCCGACAGCTACCTCCCCGCGAGTGTCCTCCGAGCTGGAGCAAGCCCGGCCCCAGACTAGTGGAGAAGAGGAGCTTCAGCTGCAGCTGGCACTTGCCATGAGCAGAGAAGTGGCTGAGCAGGTCAGTGCCCCAGGCAGGTCTGCACTGCATTGACTGCCCATGCTCAGGGTGGAGTGTAGCCTACTGGGAGAACAATGGCAGAAACAGCCCTGTCTTCAAAACAGTTCAGATATGCTTGCTGAGATGGCATTTCATGCTGCCATAAGTGTGTATTCCTGTCACCCACTGTCCCTCCCAGTCAGGGAGGGAGCCCATGCAAAGTTACATTTAAGAAAAATTTTTCAGAAAGTTGTTGCCAAGGAAAGAAACCAGTTAAAAATGCTTCCCAGAAACACTTGCACAGACACAGCCATGTCTGGGCTTTCCGAGTGAGCTGAGCCTGCACAGGTTCCTTGAAGGGTGGCTGCAGGGTGGGCTCAGGAATGCAGGCCTGAGGGACAGGAACCAGCCTAACCCCTGCCAAGCACTTTGGTGACCTGTAGCAAGAGATTTGCAGAAAAACAAAGGCTGGGAGGAAATGCTCCCGAAATGAGAGTGCTTTTGTTTCAGTGACGGAACTACGTGTAGTTTTAATTTTCTTCAGTTCTCATTTTTCTTTTCTTTTTCCTTTTCCTCTTTTCTTCTGTTTTTGAGACAGCCTCACTCTGTCACCCAGGCTGGAGTGTAGTGGTGCAATCTTGGCTCACTGCGACCTCTGCCTCCCAGATTCAAGTGATTCTCGTGCCTCAGCCTCCTGAGTAGCTAGGACTACAGGAGCCTGCAACCATGACTGGCTAATTTTTGTATTTTTAGTAGAAACAGGGTTTCACCATGTTGGCCAGGCTGGTCTCAAACATACGACCTCGAGTGATCTGCCCACCTCAGCCTCCCAAAATGCTGGGATTACAGGCGTGAGCCACCGTGCCCCGCCCCATTTTCCTTTAGTAAGCATGCATTTAAAATAGGGAGAGAGGGAAAGGAGTAATTAGAGTGGGCTTACAAATTGTCATGCCTTTGGTTGCAGATATCAGGGCTGTCTCCACTGACCTTTGGTTAAAAAAGGTAGATGGAACCAGGGAGCAGCACAAGGATTCCTCACCTTTAGAAGCTGGTGTTCAGAGAGGGATACTGGGGACAGTTAGATTTGAGTACAGACAAGTTCGTCCTGGCATTGTTTGTGTGTCTATAACTGGCAACATTCTAAAGCTCAGTAACAGCGGACAGTCTCAGTCATGACCTCTCTGTCCCTGCAGTGGGAAACAGGCTGCCAGTAGCTGCCCACATGGATGCATGCGGCTCAGTGGCCAGCACCCCAGGAGGAAGGTGCATGGTGGTAGCATCTACTGAGAAGCAGAGGGGCAGACAGACAGAGCCCCTTTTAGTTAATGTTTATAATAAAAGGGAACAAGTTAAAACTTCTGTGCTGATCAATAGTGAGATTGTCCCTGTGAATATCCACTGTGTGCCAGCCTGGGCAATACAGTGAGACCCTGTCTCTTAAAAACAAGAAAAAAAAAAACATAAGGAATTTATTATTTATATTTAATTATTATATTATATAAAAGCTTAGAACAACCCTGTCTTTTGCATATGGTGACTTTGCCTTGAAAAAAGATAGTGAATCATTTCTGTTAGGACTCATAGAAATAGGCAGCCATTTTCCGGAAGCCATTTTCCACACAGTGAAGATGGAATGATACGTGATTTTTATCCTCTTTCTAATTCCTTTTTGGGTTGTTAGATTTGTGTTTTATAAGGACGCACATTGCTTCTATAAGTAGAAAGAATTTATAAAGCCGCTTTCATTTTGAGAAAAACATATTTTAGATTAAGCGTCCCCTTTCCCCAGTTTGGTGGTATCTGAGCCACAGTCTCCCTGGCGTGACCCCAAGGGGTTGATGTCACAAGAGTCGCAATGAGGGAGGAGCCTTCTGGGTATACACACATTCAGGATTTGAAAGTAATTGTGTTTTACAAGTAGTTTTGAAATCTTCCTTTGAAATACTGCATCATACAGTGTGCATTTCCTGTTTTTGGCCAGTGTGGCTTTGTTCTGTACAGCAGTGTTATTACAATTACCAGTTTGCATTGTCCCTCTACAGGAAGAACGCCTCAGGCGGGGTGATGACCTCAGATTACAGATGGCCCTGGAAGAAAGCCGAAGGGACACAGTTAAAATTCCAAAAAAGAAAGAGGTAAGAGCTTGCTGGGAGGGTAGCTGTTTCACACTGCCCTGTAGTTGTTGCCCCAGTGTCCCCACCCTACTTGCCTGGTGGGCGTGCTGCACAGCAGGTTCTCAGCAGATAACTCTCATGCCTGTAATGAGCAAGAGCCAGGTGAGCAGGCGACTGAAAGCACACCTGAACTAACCAGGAGACACTTAACTTCGCAGCGCCTCAGTCTGCTCGTTTGTAAAATGGAGGTGATAATAGCACCTGCCTCCTGCAGCTGTGGCTACAGCAGCTGTCAAGTGAGCTACATGCCAGTGGCTGCAGAACGCTTTCCTGCCCCAGGGTGTGCCCCTAGTAGTGCTAGTTGCCTGGTCCGCACTGTGCCAGGCTTCCTGTTTTGATGTAGAGGTGACCAGGACATGGCTGTGCTCAAGACCCAGACCCCTCCTCACACCACAGGCCCCAGGGCTCCATTGGCCTTCCCTGTTACAGTGCTGCCGTGACTGGTGGAGCCCCTGATTCCTGACTGGATGATGATGATGATGATCCCTGGTGACACATGTGGTGGTCTTGGAAGTAGGGAGCATGCAGGCAACCCCAGGAGGAGGGCCCTCAGACTGGCCCTGGATGGTGGCTGGCAGGTGGGAGGGATGGTGTTCTGGAGGACATCCACAGCCTGGGCAGAAGGAAGCCAGTATTAGCCTGGAAAAGTCTGTGGAGACCTGAGGTCTGTGAGGTCTGCTTGGGCATTTGACAGACAGTAAATAGCTTGTTGTGACTGGAGAGCTGGCGGGACGGGGAGGGAGATGGGACGGCTCAGTTTCCAAGTTCTCGGCACCTCCTAGAGGACTTCACTGGAGGAAGAGGCACGGGTGGGTGATACTTATGGCTAGTTTATGGGTATTTGCTGTAACTGTAGCAAAGTAAAACCTATTCCCTTCTCTTTCTCTTAAAAGCATGGCTCTCTCCCACAGCAGACTACGCTGTTGGATTTAATGGATGCTCTCCCCAGCTCGGGCCCTGCGGCCCAGAAAGCAGAGCCCTGGGGCCCGTCGGCCTCCACTAACCAGACCAACCCCTGGGGCGGGCCAGCAGCTCCTGCGAGCACTTCGGACCCCTGGCCATCATTTGGTAAAGACCCCATCACTGGTCCCATGCTTGCCTGCTAGATGGGTGAGGGGCAGGGCTGAGCTTCTTGCTGTCTCTCACCTAGTTGGGTCTGGTCTATTGTGTTGGGTGTCCAGGCTCCTCCAGCTCTCAGCAGTGACATCCAACCGGCCCTCTCCCTCCTCCTTGAGGATAGTGGCATGGTGTTCTCTCTGTTTTGAGTGGTTTTCTGCTTTGGGAGAAGGAAGTTGACTTCCCCTCAGCCTCCCACTTGCATCAGAAATGCCTTGTGCCTTCTCTGGGACACGTTTCAACTCTTGAAGCCTCAGCATTGCGCTGAGCACCCCAGCTTAAGGAACCATAATACACAGCATGGAACATCCAAATCAAGCTGCTGTAATTAGCTGGAAATTACAATGTGCTTACCACCACTGCTGATGAAAAGGGGATACATTTGCTGTCATTCTTACTTGTTACTTAAAACAGTACAAAAAAATCCATTTAATAGGCTAAATGAATATTTTAAAGTTTTGCTTAACGTGAAATGTAAGAGGAATTGTGGTAGGAAGTTCAAAATGTAAGCACGACGCAGCTGGTTTGATCTGGGTGATGATCTTGGGTGCATGAGTTTCTTAATCACTGGGGAGGAGCGTGGCCCAGCAGGCTTTGTGAAGGCTTCCTGGCCTGGTGCCCTTGGAGGCCCCTCCTGGTGCTCTAAACCCTACTGGGCATGGCTGACCTGTGGGCTTTCTGTTTGGGAACTTTGTATATTTTGTGGCATCTTGCCTGCATATCTTGGAGTCTCTGCTTCTCTCAATTAGAACCGTCTCTTGTGTTCAACTCAGTTCCCTAGATGTTTGCTGAAATGTACCAAATGACAGGCTGTGTTCTGCTGGGCTTGACCCCTGAGACAGCAGGTGATTATTGTTGCTGTTGTCTGTTGTCAGGGCCCTGCTCAGGAGCAGGCAGGACAGGAACACAGTACAATAGTTATACTGTGTAGTCCAGGCCTCAGTGGAGGTTGAGAGCATCCTGGGGTGAGATGAGATGCAGTATAGGAGTCCAGGGAGTGTAAGGCAAACATTTTGGAGGATGGCTACTTCCGTTGGGTCCCCAGGGAAGAGAAGGTGGCCAGGCACCAAGAGGCAGAGAGTTCCCTGCAGAAGACTCAGTGTGTGAGAAGCAGAGGGGTATGGAGTGGTGGAGTGGGTGCAGATGCTGCTGCCCACCTAGGAATGCCACCCACGTGAATCTGCCCTCCTAAATTTTAAGAAACTGAGATAAAATTCACCATTTCAACCTTTTTTTTGAGACAGAGTCTCACTGTGTCGCCCAGGCTGGAATGCAGTGACATGATCTCGGCTCACTACAACCTTCACCTCCTGGGTTCAAGCAGTTCTCCTGCCTCATCCTCCTGAGTAGCTGGGATTACAGGTGTGCGCCAACACACCCGGCTAGTTTTTGTATTTTTAGTAGAGATGGGGTTTCACCATGTTGGCCAGGCTGGCCTCGAACTCCTGACCTCAAGTAATCTGCCAGCCTTGGCCTCCCACAGTGCTGGGATTACAGGCATGAGCCACAACACCCCACCCATTTCAGCCATTTTAAAGTGGACATTTGAGTGGTTTTCAGCACATTCACAAGGTTGTACAGCCACCATCCGCTGTCTAATTCCAGAATATTTCCATCACCGCAGAAAGGAACTGCATGCCTAGCCCCTGGCAACCAATGATGTGCTTTCTATCTCCAGGGATTCTCCTCTCTGGACATTTCGTAGAAACAGAGTCGTGCACTATGTGAGCTTTTGTGCCTGGCTTATTTCATTTGGCATCATGTTTTCGAGGCTCATCGGTGTTGTAGCATGTGTCAGTCCTTCATGACTTCCTGTGGATGGATAATATTCCTTTGCATGCATATGCAACACTTTGTTTAACCATTCAGCAGTTCATGTGGAATTTGGGCCATTTCCACATTTTGGCTATTACGAATCCAGTTTTTTTAAAGAGAAGATAGAAACCTGGATTTTTGAAATCTATTAGTGTTTAAAGGATGGCTGTAAATTTTTAAAAGTAAGAATATGGTTGGAGCTAATTAAAAGCTATCTGAGGATGGGCACATGTGGCTTGTTGACTGCCAGTTTGCCATCTCTTGCCACTTGCCCAACCCAGAACCTTCTTGGTTCTGATGCACTTGCCATTATTACCAGTGACTTGGGGAAGAGACAGGCCACCAAAGCCCAAAGACATTGTTAGTAGGTTTGGGGCAGGTTCAGTGCTTATGGCACCGTGTCCTATACTTGTCACACCATCCTGGACTGCTGCAAGGTTCTTCTGTGGCCCTGGCATGTCCTGGAAAAGTCACTGTAAATTTCAGTCTGGAGAGATAGCCACTGTTAAAATGTTAGCTTGTCTGCTTCCTGTCTTTTTTTCTGGGCATTATGTTTTTACTTAGTTGAGGCTATATTTTATATATAATTACACGTGTGTGTATGTGTATATTTCAATTTGTAGTGTCATGAGCAGTTCTTGGCATTGTTAGAAATTCTGAACAATACCAGGCTGTACCATCATTCACTAAGCAGCCTGGTGATATTCACAGGAGTGTTTTGCAGTTCTAAGCACTCCGCTTTCAATAGAAAAATACATTAAAATCACAGTGTTCTTTTAATTCTCTGTGGTGGTGCTGACCAGCTCTGCAGGAGAATGGCCCTCTGCTAGCTCCTGCATTTGCTGAAGCATGTTAGCACACCTTCCGCTTCCACGTTCCGTCAGCACAGCGTCAGAGCAAGACCGTGGTATCAGATTTATTGTTTAGCATCCAGTTAAATCCAATAGTGCACATTTTCAGGGTCACCCCTCCATCCTGAGATGCATTCATATATTAGAAAGATTGGAGTCTCTTCCTGTAACACTGTTAGCTGTGCCCTCTGGATGAAAGAAACACTGTTTTGAAAGCCACCATTTGTAGTGAGCCCCATCATTACCAGTTCTTTCCAAGCAGCACTAGGGGCAGCTTGGCTAAGTGGCCTTGGGAGGAAATGCTCCGGGCTAAAAGGAGGGAGGTTGAAGCCTGCCAGGTCAGTGGGGCACTTCCTCCTCTGTTCCAGACACACAAAGCAGCCACCTGGTCTGAGGAGGGCTTACAGCCTGCTGATTCAGAAGACCTTGGCTGGCTGGAGCCCACTCTCTGCACTCCCGCCCCCCGCCTAGGCTGGGACAGAAGCTGCCTTCCGCCATGGCAGCAGCAGGTGGTGCTGCTGGCTTCTTGGTGACCTCTGCACAGCTCAGTTCTTCTGTGACCCCTTAGTTGTGACTGCCTCCCTCTGCACATAAATATTCATCTGTGAGGCTTGGGATGAGCCAGGCTGGCGGGTGGGAGGCGACCAGGACACAGGCTCCCTGTGAAGAAGAGGCCGGAAACTGCTTGATCTTTCAAACCTTGGTTCCATCTTCCTTTCCTCTCATTCACTTGAGCTTTCAACAAGCATTTATTGATTGGGTGTGTGGCATGGCCTGGACCCTGCCGAGGATGTGGAGGGGGAGAGCACAGAGAGAAGCCTTGCAGCAGATCTATCCATTCATAGAGGAGGAGCATGCCCAGTGCCTCCCCGAGCCAGCAGGCATTCCCTGAGGGCACAGCTAGCCTCAGGGAATGCTTGTGACTTTGTGACTTTGTCTGCAAGTCACATTTGAAGAAAGCAAGGTACCATAGTGTATGGCCTTCCATGACTCCCCTGCACATAGCAAAGAAGGAGGTCACACTGACCATGGGACTGTGTATATGTGTCTGGGGGTCTTTGCCCACCTGTGTAATCTGAATTCAGCCCAGCAGTTTGCAGTGTCCTGAACACAGATAGGTCCCCAGTGTCACTTGCAGGATGCAAACTAGACAGAGCTCACCCATGCCAAGCAGCTTGTCCATCATTACCTGGATGATTTGGAGGTGATCAGGGTTTAATCCAAGCACGTACTTCACTCCAGATCCAAAGCTGTCTGAGCTGTGACCAACTTTGCCTATGCAGGCTATAAAAGTAGGGGGTTCCTGGCCAGGCACAGTGGCTCATGCCTGCAATCCCAGCACTTTGGGAGGCTGAGGCAGATGGATTACGAGGTCAAGAGATCAAGACTATCCTGGCCAAAATTGTGAAACCCTGTCTCTACTGAAAATACAAAAATGAGCTAGGTGTGGTGGTATATGCTTGTAGTCCCAGCTACTTGGGAGGCTGAGGCAGGAGAATTGCTTGAACCCGGAAAGTGGAGGTTGCAGTGAGCCAAGATCGCGCCACTGTGCTCACGTCTGGTGACAGAGCAAGACTCCATCTCAAAAAAAAAAAAGAGTAGGGGTTTCTTTCTGAGCCAAAACTTGTTAGTTTCAACATTGTGCATAATACAGTTGCTGAGTTTAAAAATTCTTAGCAGTGCTGTTGTTTGTTATTTTAATATCAGAATCCAGAGTGGAAGCAGGGCCCATAAAGGCTAACCGGAGGTGTCAAAGAGTCTCTGGAATAGTTTCAGGTGGCATTACACTGCAGTGTGGGGTTCTCACGTGGAAGCCTGGTACATGAGCCCTGGATGGTGGGTCAACATGCTGCTGGCTCATGGAGAGTGTTTCAGAACCCATGCAGTGGAGACACTGCACATGTTTCAGAGTTCCCGGTAGAAAGAATTCTTCCAGAAATGTTGGCCAGGCGTGGTGGCTTATGCCTGTAATCTCTGCACTTTAGGAGGCTGAGTTTCGCGGATCACATGAGGCCAAGAGTTCAAGACCAGCCTGGCCAACATAAGTGAAACCCCGTCTCTACTAAAAATACAAAAAATTAGCCAGTTGTGGTGGTGGGTGCCTGTAATCCCAGCTACTCGGGAAGCTGAGGCGGGAGAATTGCTTAAATCCGGGAGGCAGAGGTTGCAGTGAGCCAAGATGACACCACTGCACTCCAACCTGGGCAACAGTGAGACCCTGCCTCAAAAAAAAAAAAAAAAAAAAAACAGATTTCTTCTAGAAATGTTAAAATGCCTTGTGTTAACTCTTAAAGATACAAACCTATCAGTTTAAGCTGTTTAGAACCCTACTGTCTGAGAGTACATCTGGATGGAAGGACAGATTCTACTTTTGCAGGCAGCCCAGGTGTGTAGTGACTGAGGTCAGAAAGGTGAAGCCTGAGGGACCTGGGAGTCTGAGGAGAGCTCAGAGACTCCTCTCTGTTTGGTGAGGGCCTCTGCAGGGGCTCAGGCAGCCTAGATTCCTTTAAATGTCTGATCTTTATATTGTGTCTCGTTGTCTACCCGACAAACTCTTAACGTATTTTTGAAATCATGGCTCAGACAGCTGTACTCTGGGGGATGTGGTCACACCCTGTCTTCAGGCCTCCTCTTCATGCCTGTCTCCTGCCCTGTCTCCTGCCATTGATGGCTGCCTGTGACCCGCATGCTGGCTCTAGTAGCTCGCTGTGTTTCTGTCTCAGAGGGAGGGGCCATCCTGGCGCCAGGCCTGGGGACTGCTGATGAGATGTTGCTTGGATGGAACAAGATGACTGTGGGAGGCCGGAGCTTGTCTCCACCACGCATCTGCCCACTCAGGCCTGTGGGTCTGAGCTGGGCCCTCAGATGGCGCCTCACTTGTGGGAAGGGCTTGGTGAGGGGTCTGGGTGCACCCAGAGCTCAGTGTTTCTTATGCATTCTGGCTGCCCATTTGAGTCATCTCAGGAACTTCTAAAAATCCAAATGCTCAGGCCGACCCCAGAATCTGTGTGTATGGAGAGGACAGCATCAGTATTTTCCTAAAATCCCTAAGAGCTTCCCAAGAAGAGCCATGGTTGAGAACCACTAGTCTGGTGCCCCCTGAGTGCCAGGGTGTGTGAATACCACTCAGACTAAGACACCTGAAAGCTCCATGTCTTAGATCATCAGGATGGAGATTATGGGCCACTCTTACCTGGTTGTGTTTCTGAGCCCCTGAACCAGATATTCATCCAGAACCTGTTAGAAGTGGTCACTGAACTCCAGTGTTCAGAGATGCAGATAAACTGCAAAGTCCCTGGCAGCCTGAGGTCCTGTGGTTCCCTTGATCCTTGTGACCTCTCTTCAGGCCCTACTTAGTCATGGAGCACCCCCTCCTTGTGTTAGGCTTGGTTCTTGGGGACGGGGAGCAAAGCAGACCCAGCCCCTATTCTCTTGGAGCACATGCTTTGGAAAGGGGGACAGATGCAGTCTCATGGCTGCATACACACAAGTGGTGTGAGTGCCCTGAGAAGGGCTCTGAGCTGGGTTTAGAGTGGAGAATGCATGGTGAGCTGGCGTGGAGGCTGCAGGGTGGGGGCCAGGCCTTCCCGGCAAGCACCCCATGCAGTGTGTCGGGGAGGCAGTTTGGTCAGGATGCTGCCCTCAGCTTGACCAGTGGCTAGGAGGTGACCACCAAGAGTCAGACCCCCTTTACTGTGCTGTCCACCCCAGAAGCTCAAGCCTCTGCTCTGGCAAGCACAGTGGCTGCCTTGGGTACCCCCCTCATAGTCCAGTTTACATAGCCCAGGGGATAGAGAGAGGATTTCTCTGTAGCTCCAGTACCATTTCTGGGATTTGGGGATGGGGGATTGGAGTTGGGGGCGTTTTGCAGATTGACTTTAGCCAGTGAGAAACCTTCTCTGTTGCCAGGGCAGGGTCTGTCCCTCTCAGAGTCTGACTGGGAGTCGGTGAGGGGAGAATTCTCCCAAGGAGAACCAGGGCATCCTTGCAGGAGAAAGTGAGAGTGGGGACTGGAAGTAACCAGGGCATGGCTCCTGACGAAGGCAAGTGGGAAGGGATGGTAACTGGGGAGTGGGATAGTGTGCAGGGGAGACGATGCACAGTCAGGGCTGCAGGGGAAGCTGAGGCTCCAGTCTCTGTCGTCCAGGCACAGCTGGGCTGTGCATGAAGAATGTGCATTGACTCCCCCAGGCTGTACAGGGAGCCAGAATCAGCCTAGCGCTGGGCCCTAGGTCTTCCTGTGTCCTTGTCACAGCAGCACTGAAGTCACACCGTAGCTCTTCGGCTGGCAGTCAGCCCTCTCCCTGACGCATCATTTCCACCATGCCACTTAGTTCCAGCTGGGACAGAGAACTGAAGACCCCCAAGGTTTCCTGTTGCAGGGGGTTAGAGCAAGGGCTTGTCTCCACAGTGTGATTCCAGCAGAAGGCAGGTTCAGTTTCCTGATGGTCCCTTCCTCATGTCAAGCAGAGGTGGAACTGGCAAGGGCAGCTTCAGTCCCGGGGGAGGGTGATCTGCATGAGACACTGGAAGGTGAGGAGTGAAGTGTCAGAAGGAGCTTCTGGATGGAAACAGTTCTTTCTGGAGCCTCTAGAAAGTGGTGGGTTCTGGAGCAGCAGCAGGAGAAGCCCTAAGTCCAAACAGGAGTGGACAGGCCATGAGGAAATGAAAGACACGAGTGTCCATGGGATGTTGGGAATGCAGCTTGCAGATTGACGTCTGTTTTGGCCTGGCCTGTCCCCCGCTGCTGCAGCAAGCTTGGAAAGGAGTGAAGGCAGTACTGTTCTCCTCTCCCTCCTTGTGTTGCCTCAGCTAGCCAGCAGCTGATCCCAGCCAAAAGTGAAAAAGGCCATCAAGATAATGGCTGGTGGTCCAGGTGCAGTGGCTCATGCCTGTGACACGAGCCTGGGCAACATAGGGAGACCCCATCTCTACAAAAAAATAAAAAATCAGCCAAGCATGGTGGTGTGTGCCTGTGGTCCCAGCTACTTAGGAGGCTAAAGTAGGAGGATCACTTGAGCCTAGGAGGTTGAAGCTGCAGTGAGCTGTGATGGCACCACTGCACTCCACCTTGGGTGACAAAGCAAGAACCTGTCTCTTAAAAAACAAAAAAAAAGATAGTGGTTGGTGTGGCTTAATAGGCCCTTATCAAAGCCATTCAGCATTTCAGAGACTAGAAGACATGAAGCTACATGTAGAATGACTAGCAGCTGGTTCATCTTTTTGAAAGCCAAGGAATCTCCTCTTCACTTGTCCACTGTTGAGCAGTAGAGCAAAGAGGCTAGTTCTCTTGGAGGCTCAGGGAGCATTCCTAGTCTTCTGAGATTGACATGTCACTGCCACCTTCTGCTGCCTTTCTCTAAGCCTCGGAGCTCAGCCAGGTTGTCACAGGCTTGCTGGGTGCCACCCTCATTTCTGGTGCCAGGGCTGGAGGTAGCTGTCACCTCAGGGAGTTCACAGTCCATGGGAGACTCATAGTTAAGTAGTAGTTATGGTGCTGTATGATAAGGGATATGAAAGAAAGGCAAGGGGAGGATTCCAGAGGAGTCAGAGAAGGTAGGAAAAGAAAATAAGAGGCCTGGAGAGGCCCAGAAGGTGCCAGGCATTTGGGAAGCAGTTGGGAATCAGTGTGGCTGGGGGTAAACATGGGAGCAGAGTGAAGACATCTAACACACATCTGTTTGGGGTTTCAGAAGAGCTAATATTTGAAAGGATGACTGAGGGTTTTCAAGAATTTTGGAGAGATACTACTTCTCAGATCCAGAAAGCCTAGTGAATCCTAAGCAAGATAAAGAAATTCCCACTTAGACATATCAGGAAACTGCAGAACACCAGAATAAGAAAATACCTTTGATAAACCTACAGAGAACAGGCCATTCATTCCAAAGAAATGGCAACTAAATGGATAGCTAACTTCTTGACAGCAACAGTAGATGTCCGAGTTGCATAGAGTCTTCAGCGTGCTGAAAGAAAAACACAGTCAACCTAGAAAGCCATTGCTAGTAAAATCATCTTTCTTCTAAGAATCGATAATTTTTTAAAAAAGGTATTTCAAGTTTGTAAACAACAACAGCAACAAAAACTGCCAACCTCCAGAGTTCTGTATTCATTGAAGGTGTTCTTGAAGAATAAAGGTGAAAGGATGACATCTCCTGGTAATAAAACACTAAGAGATTTGTGGCCAGCACATCTGTACCACAGAAATGCTAAGAGAAGTTCTTTAGGTTGTTAGGAGAGAAAACCAGATGGAAACTCAGATCTTCAGGACAGAATGAAGAGCATCGGAAATGGGAGGTAATGTGGGAGAACAGTTCTGAAGTAATAAGGATATAAGAAAATCTGAGCAGCACAATCCACAAGCTTGTGAATTTGTTGTTCTCAGCAATTGGAGAATACACATTCTTTGCAGTCACATGCAGAATACTTGGAAAAAATTGATGACGTCCTAGGTAGAAAAGCTAGTCTCAACAAATTTCAAAAAATTGGTATCACATATAACACAATTTCTAATCACAATACACTTAAGTAAGAAATCAGTTAACAAAAGGATAAGTAGAAAAACTTCATACACCTATAATTTTAAGAATACTTCTAAATTCTCAAGTCACAGAAAAAATTATAATGAAAATCAGATATATTTAGAACCAAATAATAATATATTGTAATATAAGAATTTGTGGGACAACTGAAGCAATAGTAAAACAAATTTATAGCTTTAAATGTTAACATTAGTAAAGAAGAAAGATACAGTGAGGTTAGAATAGCATTACGCTGATATAAAGTAGAAGGAAATAATAAGGATGAAGATAGAAATTAATGAAAAGAACATAAACACATAATAGTATCCATAAAGAAAAGTCAGTAATTGAAAAGAGGAATAGAAAAACTTCTGGCAAGATTAATTTTTTAAAAAGAGGAAGGGCATGAACAGCATTAGGAATGAAACAGCGTAGGCCCAAGATTTCATGTTGAGTGCCGGGCGCTGTGACGCATGCCTGTAATCCCAGCTCTTAGGGAGGCAGAGGCGAAAGGATAGCTTGAGCCCCAGGAGTTTGAGACCTGCCTGGGCAAGATAGCAAGACCCCGTTCTCCACAAAAAGGGAAAAAAAAAACAAAAAAAGGACAAAAAATTTCATGTTGAGTGAGAGGTTGGCTCTTTGGTCAGCTCTGTGCTTACAAATCCAAAAACTTAGAAAAAATCGATAAAATTAAGGAAATTTAGTAAAGCTAACTGAAGCATAATTTTAAAAACCTATAAATAGAAATAGTTCTGTAATCATGAAAGGTATGGAATCAATATTTAAAAATCCTCGCTTCTGCAAATCTATCCAGAAGGCTGTGCTGGTAAGTACTAACAACATTCAAGAAACAATTCCACTTCCATACAAACTCCGTTCCAGAACAGGAAAATAGAGGATATTCCTACTCTTTGTATGAGACTAGCATAACCCTAACACCAACACTAGACAAGGGCAGTGCAGTGTGAGAACAAACATTTCAGGCCAGTTTAGTTATGAATATAGACGCAAAGATCCTAAGGAAAGAAAAAACGCAAACCAGGGAAATATTTTAAAAGATGTAGTACATTATGAAATACTTTGTTTGCAAGGACCAACTTGTTAGAAAATTTACAAATGTACCATATTAACAGATTAAAACAAAAAATGTGGTCATCTAAGTAGAGGCAGAGATCATTTGACAAAATTCATTAGCCATTAATTTCCAAATTCTCACAAACTTGGAATAATGGGGAACTTCCATAACCTGTTAAAGGACTTCTAAAAGTGAAAAAAGCCTATAGGTAACATTGAACTTAATGGTAAAATACTGAAAATTGATCCTGTAACATCAAGAGCAAGACAAGGATACTGACTACCAGCACTTCTATTTGATAATGTAACTGGTGATCCTAGCCAGTGCAGTAAGGCAAGAAAAAGAAAAAGTATAAAGGACTAGAAAGAAGGCACTAAACATTTATCATTTGCAGGTGATGAGATTGTACATAAAATATGAAGAAATTTATACAGATAAGTTATTAGAATTAAGAGTTATTTGAATTATTATTAGAATCAATAATTGGAATGACTTCTAATTAACAGTGTAGCAAGATTGCTGGGTACAAAAGAGTATACAAAATTAAATTGTTTCTTTACATAACAATAGAGTATGAAAAGTTTGAAAAATACTGGTTCCTAGGAATAATACTAAGTTACTAGGAATAAATCTTACAAAAGTTGTATAAATCTCTTGTGGGAGATAAAGGGTAAAATTAAAAAGATTAAATTTCACCAAAAGATATTAAAGTAACCTTTAATAAGGTAAAAATAAGAAGGTACCCTAAGGGATGGTCGGTAAAAGAAAGACTCAAACAGGCACCTCGTAGGAGAGGAATCATGAGTGACCCATAAATATATGAAAAGATGCCCAGCCTCATTAAAGAACAGGGAAATGCAAATCAAAACCACAATCAAATAACTTTTCAACCCACCAGATTAGTACACCTGGGAAAGTAAACTAATACTAAGCATCAGAGAGGTTATGAAGCAACTCCTGGGTTATGAGGCACCCACTGCTGAGGGAATATAAACTCATAACACCATGTGGAACTAGTTGTAGCATTCCTCAGTGAAGGCAGAGGTACCCATGACCCAACAACTCGTATACATGTGAACAAGAACAAGCAGCAAAACCAAATGAGTATCCTTCAACAGGGGATTAAGTTGTGACTTTTTTTTCACAGAACGGAACAAAACAAATTCCAGCTCCACCTCAACACAGATGACTCTCTCAAATAAAATGTGGAGTGAACAAAGCCAGCCATAAAGAAATGTATACAGTATGCTTCTATTCATATAAAGTTCAGAAAGTAGGGGCCTGGCACAGTGGCTCACACTCGTAATCCTAGGACTTTGTGAGACTGAGGCAGGAGGATCGCCTGAGTCCAGGAGCTTGAGACCAGACTGGGCAACAGAGACCCCATCTCGACAAAATTAGAAAAAAAGTATCCAGGTGTGGTGACATGCCTGTAGTACCAGTTACTTGGGAGGCGGAGGTGGGAGGATCGCTTAAGCATGGTGAGTGGGGAAGCAGTGAGCTGTGATTGCGCCACTGAACACCAGGCTGGGTGACAGAGTGAGACTCTATCGGATAAATAAATACACACACATACACTTAGACACACATACGTATATATAATACACGTGTGTCTGTGTATTCAGAAAATATGCACAGCTAACTAAAGGTATTCTTATAAACTAGAAGGAAAAAAGAGAAAGGCTAATACACAGTTCATGATGGTTGGGGTAGGAATGCCATTGGGAGGCACTTGGTGTTCCCCGAGACGCAGCAGTGGTGTTTGAACACTTGCAGTGCTTCACCAGAAGGAAGGAGATGGGGTTTTATTTGTACTCATATATACACAAATCTGTGTCCACACAGAAATGAAAGATGCACAGCATAGCACTGGCACTTAACATTAGATGCTCTCAGATGTAGATTCTGTTTGTTTTTCTTATTTTTTTATAGTTTTTTTCCTTTTATTTTTTTCTGTTCTTTTTTTTTTAAGCCAGTTGTGACCCACTAAATTGATTTTGTCACTCCCTGTTTGAAAGTGTTTTATTGCGTAAGTTGGGTGGTGAGTATGTAGCTGTTTTATTCCTTTTTATACAGGACTCATCCATTTTATGTACGCTTCTGTCTGAAAGCAGAAACCACTCAAAGCATGTGGGGAGAGGATGCCTCTGTGCCTCTAGAGAGCCTGGCTGAGCTGGGTGGGCTGCTTAGGGCCTCTTGTCGGGGGAGGGAGCCTGGATTCGTGGGGAGGGAGATAGGCTTGTTTCAGAGAGTCCATTGAAGTGGAGTTGAGCTCAGGAACCCTTTGCAAGCCCCCTGTATGGTCGGGAGCCTGGAGAGGACCTCTTTGAGCTGCTTCCTCTGGTCATTACCGGAGGACAGGGAGAGGCTACCCTGGGCTGTCCTGGCCTAGCATGCTCCCTTTCCACGGTTGTTGGCCCTGGGCCCCAGCTGTGTCCCTCTTTACTGGCATAGGACAGTACCCTTTCGAGGTCTGTCTCACCTGACACAGGACACAGACCCTGGCATGGCCTTCGGTATTTTTTTCCCTTCTCACCCCAGCTGCATAGACCCTCAGGCATTTTTGAGCCCTGACACCCTGCCTTCCAACAGGTACCAAGCCAGCTGCCTCCATTGACCCATGGGGGGCGCCCACTGGAGCCAGCACACAGTCTGTCCCCAAGAGCTCAGACCCCTGGGCAGCTTCGCAGCAGTCTGCCTCCAGTGCTAGGAAAACAGCTTCTGACGCGTGGGGCGCAGTCTCCACCACCAAGCCTGTGTCTGCCTCTGGTGAGCCCCTCACCCACCCACTTTCCTGCCTGGCCTCTGAGAACCCATGGGCCCTGCAGCCACTTCTGGTCCTCAGCATCAGCCCTGTTGCTTTGCTTGCATTTGCTCCCCTTCTACCCCTTAGCCTTTTTTCCTGATTGCCAGATCCCAGGCACCCAGTATGAGAACTTCGAGTTCCCAGGCTCTGTGCACCATACCTCCCTCCTTCAAATTGACGGGGATTCCGAGTGGGTATTGAGAGTGGAGGCTGCCCTGGGCCCACAGCCTGCGGCTCTTGTCTTCACCCCAGGGGGCCTGGGCAGGCTGGCCTCTGGGCACTCCTTCTGGTGACTTCCTACAGACCCTCATCCAAGAAACCAGACCCAGCTCAATGTACCTCCACCACTGCCAGCACCACCTTCCCCTTTGGGGTGGGGGTGGTAGAAGCAGTAGCAGGTGGGCACCCCACATCCTGTGCTGGGAGGCCAGGCTTCCTGTCTCCCCCACCAACCCTGCAGTGACCCGAGCCTATCTTGCCCTCTTTGGCTCTCAGAGTTCTCCATGAGGCGGGGTGAGCGGGGTGCCCTGTTGCCAGCCCACCCTGAGAGTGTGCACTGGGCCCTGGAGTTGCCACGAAGTCCTGTGAGGTGCCCCCAGTCACTGGCCTCTGTGTCCACCCAGGGTCCTTTGAGCTCTTCAGTAATCTGAATGGTACAATTAAAGACGACTTTTCTGAATTTGACAACCTTCGGACTTCAAAAAAAACAGGTATGTACAGGTGATGATCGTTTCTGTAATCCTCCATGCATTTGACCAGCTCAGTTATTACAGAAGTAATGAACCCTTCAACTTCCTGCATTTTCTTTGTATTTTGATCTTGGGAGCCTGAGGCTTCTAATTCTAAGAATTCATACATCAACAGTTAAAAATCATGAGCTGGAGTACCCCAGGACTGTATCTCCAGGTTAGGAAGTCCGAAGGCTTCCTGCAGATTCCACAGTCCTGGCCTCCCCAGCTCAGGGTGGGCCTCACCTCCAGCCATACCCAGTGTTACCATTCACCTTCCTCCTGCCAACTTCCACTCCTCAGAGGGCCTCCTTTCCCCAGACAGCCACCTTTGGGCATCAGTGGGGCCAGTCTCTGCCCTGGGTTGTCACCTCCCATCTGACCAGGGGACAGCTCCTGCTCAGCAGACCCATAGTCTAGTCTGCCGACCTGTTTTCCTCCCCTGTGTGCTTGTGGGATGGGAGGGTATCAGGTGGATGCAGAAAGAAGGGGCCTGTGGGTCAAGGTGGGCCTGGAGGGGCAGAGGGAGAAGGCCTGGATGCATTCTTCACAAACCCTATTTGGACTGGAGTGTGGCAGCCTCTGTCCGTCTCTGGGCCACGTCTCTCAGCCATGCATGGCAACTTCTCTGTTTTTCTTTGCTGTCGGCTTCTGCTGCTTGTCCTCACCATTTCCCCATCACCTTTCTCCCAGTCTCTTCCTTCTCTTTTAGCCCTCCCCACCAACTGTAGACACAAGCCTGGCTGGACCCTGGTGTGACACCCTTGAACCCTGCTCGACCCCTTTGACCTCCAACCCATCTCAGTTCAGGAGCTCCCAGCTGGGAGACCAGAGGCAGCTTTGACAATGTGCTGCTTTTCTGGGTCTTTCCTTTGCTACATTAATAAGATTCCATGTGTCTTCTCTGCAGGCCAAAGTACAGCCTAACCTGTCCTTTCCTGCCCTCTGTGCTTCAGTGACAAGGCAGCTTGGCCATTGTTACATGTCAGCTTTTGAAACATTTAACCCCCTGCTGGGTGCAGTGGCTCACACCTGCAATCCCAGCATTTTGGGAGGCCAACATGGGAGGATTGCTTGAGCCCAAGAGTTTCAGACCAGCCTAGGTAACATGGTGAGACCCCTTCTCTACAAAAAAATACAAAAAATTAGCCAGATGTGGTCGTGTGCACCTGCCTGTGGTCCCAGCTACTCAAGAGGCTAAGGCAGGAGGATCCCTTGAGCCCAGGAGATTGAGACTGCAGTGAGCCTTGATCACTCAGGCTGGAGTGCAGTGGTGTGATTAAGTGCACTCCACCCTGGGCGACACAGGAAGACCCTGTCTCAAAAAAAAAAAAAAAAAAAAAAAATCTCTAGTTGTAGAAAATCCTTTAGCGAAATTTGGACTCATACAATTTGGAATTTCTAAATTGTAGAAAATTTGGAAAAGGGAAAAGTTTATGAAAAGCAGTTACTCTATTTTCTTCCAGTATTTTTTTCTGAACTCTTAGGATTTTTTTTAGTCTTTTTTGCTCAGCTCATATTGTCAGATAGAGTTGTCCTGCCCCTTGCCTCAACTGTTATGAATTAAAAGATTCATGACTTTAAAATTTATTTAAAATATTTTGTTGCTATATTATCTCTCTTTGTATGGCTCAGCAATAATTCATTAATTTGGGGAGGACATTTTAGGTTGATTTAGGTTTTGCTGCTGTAAGTGATGCTGTTGTGAAGCCCTTCATGTTTACACCCCTGTTTACATTTTGCATTATTTGCTCAGACCAGATTCCTAGAAATGGGGTCACTGAGTGAGAGACAGACTGTCGTTCAGAAGTCCCGTACTGTGCACGCCCCGTTGCGGCAGTCACATTCCTACCAGCATGTCTCAGCACATGCTGTATCACCTTATGGGCTGAATTAAAAAAAAAAAAAATCTGCTTTCTTTTTACTATCAAGAACTTCATGTTTATTGTAGAAAATTTAGTAAATGGAAAATGTAAAAAAAAAAAAAAAAAGTAAATTGCCCATGTGTAGCTTCCAACCCAAAATGGCATCTTAGTATTCTGGAGGATTGAGCTGTATACACACTCTTCTGTAACCTGCTGTTTTCCCACTTAGTACTTTGATAAAAGCGTTCTTTGCTTATCATTAGATGTTCTTCACCCTCATTCTGGTGTTTGGTTATGTGGACACGTGATTTATCCAGCCCATGTCTGCCTGCGTGTCTTCACAGGGCGCCGTCAGGCAGGCATGTCCCCCAGGAGGCCATGTTTTGTGTTAATACACAGTCGAGACGGTCCCTGCTGCACTCACCCTGCCATATCTGTCCTTATCTCGTAGCTGAATCTGTGACCTCTCTGCCATCCCAAAACAATGGAACTACCAGCCCTGACCCCTTTGAGTCTCAACCCCTGACCGTCACCTCAAGCAAGCCCAGCAGTGCTCGGAAAACACCTGAGTCCTTCCTGGGCCCCAACGCGGCCCTGGTGAACCTGGATTCGCTGGTGACCAGGCCCGCCCCACCGGCCCAGTCCCTCAACCCTTTCCTGGCACCAGGTAGGCTCTCATCCCAGGCTCATCCAGCTGCTTGCTGTGCCTGAGAATAGGTGTGCAGCAGGCCTCTTAGGGCCTCCTCCCACTGTGTGACGGGGGAAGGGGTGGGGCTAGCCGGAAACTCCGGATTAGCACTTACACCCTCTCCAGGGCCGCATGGGGAGGGGTGTGGAGTTCCTGGGTCCTGGCCAACGCTGAGGTCCTGAGATGGGTGTGGATGTGGCAGCCCCCAGGGGAGGATGACTCCCCAAGTGGAACGAGATTAGCTTTCAGGCTCCTGAGCCGTCCAGGCGCCTGTGCCTGCCCTGGAGGCTTCCTGCCTCCTCTGCCCAGAGAGCCCTTGAAGGCCCTGCAGGAGCTCCAGTTGTCATCTGTGTCCATCAGCTCTTGGTGGGCACCTAGCTGGAGGCCTAGGGCAGCTTTGCTGGCTACACACCAGTCATGGTCCCTGGGGGCTGCAGCCAAGATGGAGGAGGTTTGGGCAGCCCTGCTGGACATCAGGGCCATTCTCCAGGCCACACAAGGTAGGGCCAGGCTGCATGGAAGAGTTGGTGCCGGCAGTACACACTGTGGCAAAGAAGAAGCTTTCTGGTGTGAGATAAATTCTGGAGACACTGGGAAGGATAAGGCTGTGTCAGCTTCTTGACTGCAGGACTTCTAGCCTTCGCAGTGTCACATGTGGGTCCCTGGGTGCAGTTTGGGCACTGTCACATGAGCCACACACTGCAGGTCCCATGTCCCCCTCAGCAAACAGAATGCAGGAGCAGTGGCAGCTGATGGCTGCTGAAGGTGTCCTGGGTGCCAGCCCTGCAGAGGAGCCTGGGTGTCCCGAGATGGGTGTGGTCCTGGCATGGGCTTGTTCAGCTTTGTAATGCTGGACAAACCACTTGACTTCTCACAGCCTCAATCTCCTCATCCTTAAAGTGCAGATTCATGCAGTCAGCAGATATTTGCTAGTGTCTGCTGTGGACTCAGCTGGCACTGTCATGGGCTCTGAGGGCACAGCAGGGACCAGAACACCTGTATGCAGTCCCTGACCTGGGAGCTCAGAAAGCTGCACCCTGGCAGCTCAGCCTCCGCCCCTCCTTCTGTCTCCCCAGGTGCACCCGCCACCTCGGCCCCTGTTAACCCCTTCCAGGTGAACCAGCCCCAGCCGCTGACGCTGAACCAGCTTCGGGGGAGCCCAGTCCTGGGGACCAGCACATCCTTTGGGCCTGGCCCAGGAGTGGAGTCCATGGCTGTGGCCTCAATGACCTCCACGGCTCCACACCCAGCTCTGGGGGCCAGTGGTTCCTCTCTGACCCCACTGGGCCCTGCAGCAATGAACATGGTGGGCAGTGTGGGTATCCCCCCATCGGCAGCCCACGCCACTGGCACAACAAACCCTTTCCTTCTCTAGTGCCTGGGCCTGGGACCTGCCCCAGAGGAAGTGCCCAGAGCACCTGTGCTGGAGGGTGCTGAGCAGGGGCTCTCGTCTGTGGGACGGGGTCCAAGAGTTGGGATTAGTGGGTTAGGGCTTTTCAGCTCCAGCTTCCTGATGAAAGGGCTGTCTTTACAGCCCCAACCCTCAGACCCTCGCCTTCCAAGGCAGGCCCACTTGGCTTGGCGTGCTCTTGCCACCTCCTCCCAAGCACTCAGGTCCTGGCAGGGCTCCTCTGAGGCCTTGGATGAGGAGGTGGAGTCATCAGTGTTGCCCTTGCCCCCATCTCAGCCCGAGGGTCTCTAGGACGTTTCCTGGCCTAGGACGTGGGGCGGTGGCCTCGTCTTTGTTCTCCCCCCGCCAGTCTTAGGGACACTCAGGCAGTCCTGGGTGTGGACATGATGAAGCACCGGCTCCATAGACCCTGACCTTTTGGGGAAGTTGTTGTGCATATTTCATTTTTCTTTGACTCGTGTGAGTTCAAAGTAAACACCACCACGTGGACAACTCTTGAATGAAATCCACTAGAGCGAGCTTTAAAGCTAACCTGAGCATAACCCCCAGCGAGGCTCTATGCTTGTGTACCTTTGCACATATTTTGTTTAGTACAGTTTCATATTTGAGTTTGCAGAATTATCTAATAGTCTTTTTTTGGCTAATATTTTTATAACGTGGTTCTTATTTAACTGTCTAGTTTTGATAGAATTTACCAGGTCTGGCTGAATGAAGATATCGACACATGTCATGTTAGTGGTTTAAATCCTCCTATTTATGGTTTTAATTCTAAGAAAATTTTAAAAGGAAGAGATGTTTGGATGACAAAAAAAATGCCTTATGAAAAAACTGAAGCAAATTCTTTATAGGAAAAAAATATGGGAATTTGATTACACATAGATGATGTTTATTTAAAAAAAAAAAAAAAAAACTACAGCAGCAACAAAAAAATCCTAGCCTCCAGTTGCCTTTTCCTTTCTTTAACTCCTGTTTTTGATGAATTACTAAAGGGATTGACTTTCAGCCTTTTTGGCTAGATCCTGAGTGAGAGGCTATTTTTCTTACTGATATACCAACATCCTGAAAGTTAAAGAAAAAAATAGTGTATGAATGTGACTCACCAATTTTTATCAACTAATTCCTTTTTTTAATTAAAGGCATGCAGGGATTAACAAGGACTTGTGTTTACAATGGGAACCTGAAATGGAAGAAACATCTTTAACCTTGTGTGTCTGTGATCTCCTCTGTCTTAATCCACGCTCAGGCTAAAGATGGGAATGATGTGGAAATGGCAGTTGTCCCAAGGGCGTGTGGGGTGCTCTGTGCCCACGGGTCCCTGGGCAGCAGTCCCTAGGCTAAGATGGGGGTTGGGAGGATAAGGGACCAGGGCTGGCCCTGATTCACCTACCTGCTAACTCCAGACATTATTTTTAAGTTTTGCAGACCTAAAAATAATTCTGTTGTATTTTGGAGATGAAGAAAAAAGTCATTCACCTGGGACAGACTTTTTAACAGACATGCACTAATATTACCTCCCTCTCCCAAACTCCTGCTGTCCTCACCTCACCTGCTACTGTAAAAGTATTGAGTCATGCATTAAAGACCAGAAAAGACTTGCTTTTTCCAGGAAAGGGACATTCCCCCACTCCTGTGTCTGGGCAGCTTGCCTGGTGGACGTTTCTGGCCCACTTCCCACCATGGGGACTTCTCACCTCCAGCTCTAAGGGCAGCTGACCACCTGCCAGCCCCTCTCTGGTCCCAGAAGATCTAACCCTTCACACTGGTACAGGAGAGCTCTTCCCTGGTCTCCGGGCTGCCGGGACATGCAGATCCTGAGTGAGGACTGCACCCACCTGTGCTGCTGCTCCTAAGGCCACCCTCTTCAGCCCCAGGAGCTGTGTCTAGAGCTCTTGACCAGCTGCCCTCTGCCAGAACTGCAGGCCTGGGGCTGGGCCTTAGGCTCCTGCTGCCATCTGGGAAGGCTGGTGGCTGGTTGCATCTGCCAGGGGAAGGGTGGGGAGGTGCAATGGGTTGGGAGGCAGGATGCTTGCCCTGAAAGGTGCTTTCCTTCAGACGGTGCAGGGCCTGGGCCAGCCTTACAGGTCAGTAGACCAGACTCAACTACTTGGGGTCAGTGATTCTTTTCTAACAGAAGAACCCTTCATGACTCGACTTTGAGGCCCCAACATGACAGCCACTGGGCCACCAGGACCCAAGAAGACAGCCCCCCGCCCCATCTTCTGGCACAGGCCATCCCGAGTGCATGTCCCTGTTGCCCACTGCACTGATGATGACGCTACCAGCCACTGCCACGCGTGCTGCACCTGTGCCATCGTGCTCCCTCCTGATGGGCACAGTGGTGGAAGAAGTCACCCAGCTGTTTCTCAGTCCCAGAGGCCAGTGGCTGGTTTTGAACTTGTGTTGACTGTTGATACTTATTTACTGTATAAATATAATTTATCATTTGTATCATGATGCAGTTTCTGGCTGTGTCCTTCTCCCACCTCATCCTCATCAGTCCTGTGCCGCCGGAGAGGGGTGGGAGACGAGGGAGCCGATCCTGTGAGCCTGATCTGCAGTTAATGAGGCCACCGACCTAGTCCTAGTGCCCATGTGAGCCGGGCATTCAGTTGCCCCTGAACCTCAGGGAAAAGGGGGTGGGAGGTAGCCCTTGAGGGAGGCCTGCCTTTGGTGAGGTGCTCGGACTGGTGGCCTGGGGGAAGTGCTAGCCACTGCCCTTTACCCTTCCACATCCACCCTCTTGCCGAGGCCTTGTCACTGGTGGAGGCTGCTTGGGATGAGGTGTGACAGTGTGCTGGGTCCCCAGAGGCGTCCTGTGCTCTGCCAAAGAGCTGCTCTGGGAAGCGGCACTGCTGTGGCCACCGAGGGAGGGAGTGTGTGTGCAGAGCTGCCCAGCCAACTGCGTGTTTGGGAGAGGAAGGGCCTTTTGGAGCCACTGGTTCTTGGGTGGTGTGCTGTGCAGAGCTGATCAACACAAAGGGCCTGTGCCTCAGAGTCGCCGACCAGAGGAGGGCAGCGGCTGGAGGACACGTGCAGCAGAGGTGGATGAGGTGCGCCAGTCATGGGAGGAGGCCAGGCCGAGGCAGGGGCGGCTGGCACACGCTGGTGGAAAGGGGTGGAGGTCCTGAGGCAAGCCTGCAGGGAGGCCTGGGGCTGCCTTGTAGCCCTCTGCTCGGCCAGTGCCTGGCTCCCAGTGTACCCAGGGACAGGCGGACAAGCTTGAGTCACAGCCGGGAGACTAGGGTCTGGTGGCACGGATGCCCATTCAGTGCAGGAGATACAAGAGAAAGAAGGGTGTGTGGGATGCTGTTGGTTACGCGGCAGTAACAACTCTCCAGGGCTCAGCGGCTTCACACGAGTTTATTTCTCACAGAGGTCAGTGACTCAGGGACCCAAGCCACTCTCATCTTGAGACACTGCTGTCTCTGACAGCCCTTAAGGTGGCTACGAAGGGACAAATGGACGAGGGTCAAGCATAGATTTCTTACAGCCAGGCCTGGAATTGCCTCACCGCTACCCATGCCAATGCCAGAATTAGGTCCTCAGCCCCCATCCAGATGTGGTGGGATGGCAAGTGCAGGCTTCCTTTGAGGCGGAAGGTGGGAGGCGGAGAAATGGGCTTAGTTAACATTGCCAGTCCCGACATTGCCAGTCCCGGTCGCAGTGGACTCTCTGGCCCCCAGAGAGTTATTTCAGTCATATTCTCACACATAGACCATAACGTCCTGTGTCCTGGGCTCTGTGGGTTCAGAGCCTTCTCCAGCGAGGCAGACACAGCCTGTAAACTAGAAAGACCTGTGATCTGTGCCCTTCCCCCAACAAAAACAACGGGGCAGGGGTCAGTACCCACAATCCAGCTCCATTTGGAGGAGCAGAGAATGGGAGACGCCCCCACAGTGCTGGAAGCTGCAGCACAAACTGAGGTCGCCTTGCACTGAGAAGGGAAAGGACCTGATGG
>PVKP010019430.1:14005-42577 GCA_004027715.1 Plecturocebus donacophilus | reverse complement strand
TCACTTATGTTCTTCTCTAAGTTGTCCATTCTCGTTAACATTTCGTTAAATCTTCTTTCAAGGTTCTTAGTTTCTTTGCATTGGGTTAGAACATGTTCTTTTAGCTCACAGAAGTTTCTTATTATCCACCTTCTGAAGCCTGATTCTGTGAGTTCATCACACTCATCCTCCGTCAAGCCTTGTTCTCTTGCTGATGAGGGGCTGTGTTCCCCTGTAGGAGGAGAGGCATTCTGATTTCGGGTGTTCTCAGCCTTTTTACACTGGTTTCTTCCCATTTTTGTGGATTTATCCACCTGTCGTCTTTGTAATTGCCGCCTTTCAGATTGGGGCTCTGAGTGGATGTCTGGCTTGTTGGTGATGAAGTTTTTTCTGTTTCTTAGTTTTCCTTTGGGGGGCGCCCCTTCCCCACAGAGCTGGGCCTTCCCGGGTTCAGCTGTGCTTGTTCTCAGCCTCAGCGCCTCCAACCGCTGTTCTCCCTGTGGGGACGGGACCCGCCGAGCCCGACTAAAAGGGCATCCTGTCCCGCACACTCCACACCGAGAAGCGCCGCGCCGGCCAAAAGAGTCTCGCTGGCAACCCGTGTGGCTCCCTCGCCGGGAATCTCCCAGTCTGTGGGCATCAAATATTCGTCTGCAACTGCGGCGTCCACTCGCTCTCTGTGCCCTCACCGCGAGCCACAATCCCGAGCTGCTGCTACGCGGCCATCTTGGATCTCTCTCCTCCCGGTGATGAAGTTTTTCGGTTTCTTAGTTTTCCTTTGGCAGACGCCCCTTCCCCTCAGAGCCAGACCTTCCCGGGTTCGCTGTGCTTGCTGTGAAACTCTCAGTCCTCAGCGCTTCCAATTGCTGTTTTCCTTGTGGGGATGGGACCAGCCGAGCCAGTCCGTCCCATATACTCTGCACCGGGAAGCGCTGCGCCGGTCACCGGCAAAAGAGCCGCGCCGGCCAAAAGAGTCGTGCTGGCAACCCGTGTGGCTCCTCTGCCGAGAATCTCCCGGTCTGTGGGCAACAAAAATTCGTCGGAAAGTGTGGCGTCCACTCGTTCTCTGCACTTTCACTGGGAGCTACATTCCTGAGCTGTTGCTAATTGGCCATCTTGGATCTCTCTCCCTGTTGTTGTTTTTGAGACAGAGTCTTGCTCTGTCGCTCAGGCTGGAGTGCAATGGTGCCACCCTGGCTCACCTCAACCTCTGCCTCCAGGGTTCAAGCGATTATCTTGCAGTCTTTTGAGCAGCTGGGATTACGGGCGCATGCCACTGACTAATTTTTTTTTATATATTTTTTAGTATAAAATATAACTTTTATCATGTTGGTCAGGCTGGTCTCAAACTCCTGATCTTGTGATCCACCTGCCTCGGCCTCCCAAAGTGCTGGGAATCTAGGTGTGACCCATCATGCCCGGCCACTGGTCTTGATTTTTTATTATAAAGGGAAAGTTTTTACCATTAAGGACGATATTTGCTGAAGGAATTTTGTAGGCCTATTTAATTAGATTAAGGCAGTTCCTTTCCATCGTAGTTTCTCTTTCTTTCCCCCCCAAGATGGAGTCTAGCTCTGTCCCCCAGAGTGGAGTGCAGTGGTACATATTGGCTCACGGCAACCTCTGCCTCCCTAGTTTAAGTCATTCTCCTGCTTCAGCCTCCCAAGTAGCTGGGATTACAGGTGCTCACCACTGCGTCCAGCTAATTGTTTGTATTTTTAGTAGAGATGGGGTTTCATCACCCTGGCCAGGCTGGTCTTGAACTTCAGACCTCATGATCCACCCACCTCAGCCTCCCAAAAGTGCTAGGATTACAGGCGTGAGCCACTGCGCTGGCTCCATCCTAGTTTCTTTTGTTTTTGTTTTTGTTTTTTTGAGACAGAGTTTTGTTCTTGACAGTCTGGAGTACAATGGTGTGATCTCAGCTCACCACACCCTCCGCCTCCTGAGTTCAAGCAATTCTCCTGCCTCAGCCTCCCAAGTAGCTAGGATTACAGCTGCTCACCACTGCGTCCAGCTAATTTTTTGTATTGTTAGTAGAGACAGGGTTTCTTCCTGTTGGTCAGGCTGCTCTCGAACTCCTAACCTCAGGTAATTGCCGGCCTTGGCCTCCCAAAGTGCTGGAATTACAGGTGTGAGCCACAATGCCCAGCTATTTTTCTTTCTTTCTTTTTTTTTTGAGATGGGGTCTTGCTCTGTCACCCAGGCTGATGCAGTGACATGACCTCAGCTCCCTGCAACCTCCACCTCCTGCCTCAGACTCCTGAGTGTCTGGGATTACAGGTGCACACCACCATGCCCGGCTAATTTTTGTTTTTTTCTTTTTAGTAGAGACAGGGTTCACCATATTGGCCAGGCTAATCCTAAACTTCTTAGCTCAAGTTATCCACCTGCCTTAGCCTTCCAAAATGCTGGAGTTACAGGCATGAGCTACTGTGCCCAGTCTCCATCCTAGTTTTCTAAAGGTTTTTTTTTTTTTAATCATGAATAAATATTGAATTTTGTCATCTACTGAATGATTGAGCGAATTTATTCCTTCCTTTTGTAAGTGTGTTGACTTATATTTATTGTTTTTATTTGAGATGGAGTCTCACTCTGTCTCCAGGCTGGAGTGCAGTGGTGATATCTCAGCTCACTGCAATCTCCACCTCCCAGATTCAAGCAATTTTCCTGCCTCAGCCTCCTGAGTAGCTGGGACTACAGGCGCACACCACCACTCCCAGCTAATTTTTGTATTTTTAGTAGAGATGGGGTTTCACCATGTTGGCCAGGATGGTCTTCACATCCTGACCTTGTGATCCACCCACCTCGGCCACCCAAAGTGCTGAGATTACAGACATGAGCCACTGGGCCTGACCAATATTTATTATTTTTAAGCCAATTTTCTTTTTCTGGAATAAAACAGATAAAGTTTTGATGCATTATCCTTTTCATAAATTGCTAAATTAGTGTGCTAATAATATGTTTAGGATTTTGAATCTATGCTCATGAGGAAAGGTCACCTGAAATTTTTCTTTCATGTCAATTTTTTTGTTTGTTTTGTTTAGAGAGGGTCCCATTTTGTCACCCAGTCTGGAGTGCAATGGCAAGATCTTGGTATACTGCAGCCTCAACCTTCTGGGCTCAAGTGATCCTGCCGCCCCAGCCCCTTCAAGTAGGTGGGACTACAGGTTACCACCACACTTGGTATTTCTTTTTTTCTTGCAGAGACAGGGGTTCACGATGCTGCCCTGGCTGGTCTCGAACTCCTGAACTCAAGTGATCTGAAGGGCTAGGATTGCAGGTGTGAGCCACTGTGCCCAGCAGCTCATCAAATTTTAGTATCAAGGTAATACAGATGTCATAAAAGAAGTTGTCATGTATTTCCTCTTTTCCAATTTTTAGTTGGTGTACAAATGCCATTATTTCTTCTTTTGATACTTGTATGCATTTGCTTTTAAAGCCACATGGGGCTGGATCATTCTTGTTGGAAGATTTTAAATTATAGCTTCAAATTCTTTAATAAAGTAATATTCCGGTTTTCCATTTCTTTCTTTGTCAATTTGTTCATTTCATCTAAATTTTCAAATTTAATGACATAAAATTGTTCATAAAATTTTGATCTTTGTAGGATCAGTAATAATATTCCCATTTTAATTCTTGAAAATTGGTATCATTTCTCCCCTTTTTCTTTATCAGTCTTGCCAGGGGTATATTAATTTATTAGTCTTCTGAAAATTCTTTGTATGCTATGTCTACTCTATTAATTATGCTTCTATCATTATTATTTCCTTTCTTTTATTTGTTATCCATTTTCTAATTTTTTTTTTTTTTTTTTTGAGAGGGAGTCTCCCTCTGTTGCCAGACTGGAGTGCAATGGTGAGATCTCAGCTCACTGCAACCTCTGCATCCTGGGTTCAAGTGATTCTCCTGCCTTGGCTTCCTGAGTAGCTGGAACTACAGGCACACGCCACCACTCCTGGCTAGTTTGGGTATTTTTAGTAGAGATGGGATTTCACCATGTTGACCAGGATGGTTTTGATCTGTTGACCTCGTGATCTGCCTGCCTCAGTCTCCCAAAATGCTGGGATTACAGGTGTAAGCCCGTGCCTGGCCATTTTCTAATTTCTTAAGATGACTTTGTTCACCCGTCATGGTGGTTCATGCCTGTAATCCCAGCACTTTGGGAGGCCAAGGTGGGTGGACCACCTGACCTCAGGAGTTCAAGACCACCCTGACCAACATGGTGAAATCCCGTCTCTGCTAAAAATACAAAAATTAGCCAGGCATGGTGGCACACACCTGTAGTCCCAACTACTCAGGAGGCTGAGGCAGGAGAATCGCTTGAACCTGGGAGGTGGAGGTTGCAGTGAACCGAGATTGTGCCACTACACTCCAGCCTGGGCAACAGAGCGAGACTCTGTTTCAAAAAAAAAAAAAAAAAGGTGACTTTGTTCATTGATCTTTAGTCTTCTTTTCAAATGTATCCATTTAAACCTATAATTCCCCTGCATCTCATGAGTCTTAATATTTTGTATTTTTATTATTATTTAGTTCAAAATATATTCTAATTTCCATTGTGGTTTCTTCTTTGAGCTGTGAGTTATTAAAAGGATATTTCTGAATTTCAAAATGTAAGGATTTTCTAGTTATTTTTATTTCTGGCTTACTAGTATTGTGGTGAAAGAATATAATCTGTAGAATTTCAATCTTTTAAAATTTGTTAAGACTTATGTCACAAAATTGTCCAAGTTTTACAAATATTTTATGTGGTAGTTCAAAAGACTGTCTTTTTAAATTGTTATGCACAATGTTTTCTCTCTATTATATATATATATGTGTGTGTGTGTTCAATTTTATTGTATTTTACTGTTTATGTTGTTCAAATATTCTATTAGTTACTGGGACAGGTGCATTAAAATATCCCAACATGATTATGAATTTGTCTATGTCTTTTCAACATAGTTTTTGCTTTGCATATTTTTAAGCTATGTTTCTAGGTACATACAAGTTTAAAATTGTCATATTTGTCTGGTTAAAGAAGCATTTTGTCATTATAAAGACACCAATAATGCTTTTTACATTGTCTACTTTGAATTAAGATACCTACAACTAAATTTTTTTTGTTTTGTGTTTGTACAATAGCTAAATCTTTCTCCAAATGTGGTTTTTGTTTTTGTTTTTTTTCAGAGTCTCACTCTTGTTTGCTCTTGTTGCCCAGGCTGGAGTGCAATGGCGCGATCTCGGCTCACTGCAAACTCTGCCTCCCAGCTTCAGGTGATTCTCCTACCTCAGCCTCCCAAGTAGCTGGAATTACAGGTACCACCACCATGTGCAGCTAGTTTTTTGTATTTTTAATAGAGTCAGGGTTTCACCATGTTGGCCAGGCTGGTCTCAAACTCCTGAGCTCAGGCGATCCACCTGCCTTGGCCTCCCAAAGTGCTGGGATTACAGGTGTGAACAACTGTGCCCAGCCCAAAAGTGTTTTTTTTTTTTTTTAACTTTCTGGATTCTTAAGTTTTACATGTCTCTTACAATTAACAATTTTATTTTTTAATCCAGTCTGATAATCTTCATCTTTTAATTGGGGCATTTAGTCCATTTCCACTTAAAGTAAATACTAGTATGTGTAGTTTTGATTCTATCTATATTCTAGGCATTATTCAATATTTTCTATTTATCCTACTTGTTCTGTTTCCTTTTCTTTCCTTCATTGATTTGTTCCAGACCGATTGAGAACTTTACAATAAATTATTTTTGTGGAGGGTGGGGTTAGGGGATGGAGTCTCACTCTGTTGCCCAGGCTAAAATGCAGTGGTGCAATCTTGGCTCGCTGCAATCTGTGCCTCCCAAATTCAAATGATTCTCCTACCTCAGCCTCTGAGTAGCTGGAACCATAGGCACATGCCACCATGCCCAGCTAATTTTTGTATTTTAGTAGAGACGGGGTTTCACCATGTTGGCCGGGCTGATCTCAAGCTTCTGATCTCAAGTGACCCACCCACCTTGGCCTCCCAAAGTGCTGGGTCCACAGGTATGAACCACTGTGCCTGGCCCTATGATAAATTATTCTATTATTTTTCTCTTTATTACCTGGAAAGCCATATATTCTTTTACAATATATACAGTAATAACCCTAAAACTTAAGCGTGTCTCTTTCTTTCTTTCTGTTTTTTTTTTTATGAGATGGAGTTTTGCTCTTGTTGCCCAGGCTGGAGTGCAATGGCACGATCTCAGCTCACTGTAACCTCTGCCTCCCGGGTTTAAGTGATTCTCCTGCCTCAGCCTTCTGAGTAGCTGAGATTATAGGCATGCGCCACCATGCCTGACTAATTTTTTGTATTTATTTATTTATTTTTTTAGTGTAGATGGGGTTTCTCCATGTTGGTCAGACTGGTCTTGAATGCCTGACCTCAGCTGATCCACCCGCCTCGGCCTCCCAAAGTGCTGGGATTATGCCATGTCCTACTGACCCATGACCACTTATACCACGTCCTACTGACCCATGTTCCAACACCAGTAATTCTATATTCCATCCTTATTATTGCTTTATATTTTAATTCTTTATTTTAATTGCTAAAAAGTATTATAATTATTGGCTTATGCTGTCAATATTTGTTTATTTATATTTATTTATTTATTTTGAGACAGAGTCTTGCTCTGTCGCCAGGCACCAGGCTGGAGTGCAGTGGTGCGATCTCAGCTCACTGCAACCTCTGCCTCCCGGGTTCAAGCAATTCTCCTGCCTCAGCCTCCAGAGTAGCTGGGACTACAGGCGCATGCCACCATGCCCAGCTGATTTTTGGATTTTTAGTGGAGACGGGGTTTCACCATGTTGGCCAGTATGGTCTTGATCTCTTGACCTCATGATCCGCCTGCCTCGGCCTCCCAAAGCGCTGGGATTACAGGTGTGAGTCACCACACCCAGCTGCTGTCAATATTTCTTTAGAGTCATCCACATATTTAACTCATTATTTTTTCCCTTCAGTTTTTTAGTTTTGTTTTGATTTTACTGTATCTCCAAGGCTGGACATCTTCCTTCTGCTATAAAAACATCTAATATTTGCTTTAGTTTGTCTAAAATGTTATTTATTTACCTTATTATGGAAGGCTATGTCAGCTGGTATAGAATTTCAGTGGCAGTTTTCTTACTTTCGCTCAGTGCTTTTAATATATTTTATTGCCTCCTACTTTCAACTGTTTTGATTGAGAAATATGCTATATTTTTTGCTCCTTTGAAGGTAATCTGTCTTTCTTTTCTTGCTATTTTTAAGATTTTCTCTTTGACTTTAGTTTTCAGCAGTTTTACTATGGTGTGTCTAGGTATTAGTTTGTGTATTTATCCTGCTTGGGTTTACTAGGATTTATAGAGTCTTTGAATTGATGTATTTTACCAGTTTGGGAAATTTTGTCAACCATTATCTCTTATTATTGCTGCTACCTCAGTCTCTTCTTCCCTTCTGGGTTTCCAATGAACATATGTTAGAGCTTTTCACTATAGTCCTATGTGTCTTATTATCAGTTCTGATTTTTCTATTATTTTGTTCTCCTACTACATTCTGGGTACTTTCTCCTGATCTATCTTTTAGTTTACAAATTCTTTCTTCAATTGTGTCTCATCTGCTTTTAGACTTTTTTTTTCTTCTATACTTTAATCTGGAATACCGTTTTGATTTGTTATTGAGTTTTTGTTGTTGTTCTTGGTTGAATTTCTTAATCTTGTTGGATTTTAAAAAAATCTCCTTGACCTGAATAACATTAGTTTGAAGTCAGTGTGTAAAGTCTATCATCTGTAGCCTCTGTAGGTCTGTTTCTATTGTCTACTGTATCTATTGATATTAGTTCATGTTATTTTACTCCTTGTGTGTGTTATTATCTTTATTGCATGCCAGATATTTACAAAATGTAGAAATATTTGAGGTCTGAGATGATGTTTTCTTTCTCCAGAGAGGATATATTTGTTCTTGCCAGCTGAAGTGCTCAAACACTAAAAGGTCACCTAAAACCAATTTCATGGCTTCAAAGAATTCAAAGCTAAGCTGTAGTCTCTAGGAGTGCTTACTTCTGAATTACTCTTTTCTCTAGGTCCTTCAGAGTTTTAATCCAGTGTGAGAGGAGTTCATCCACCAGGACTCCCATCCCTTGATGGAACCTGAGCACCAATCCCTGTCACCTTAGATCTTTGTGACTTTCAAAATCATAACTCAGCCTGTTGTTCTCTCAGCCTTCTGGCCTTGCTCATAGAGGGAAAACATAGAGAAACTCTGGGCTGACCTCCGTGGGCCTCCAAGCTTCCCTATCGTAGCTCAGTGTTTTTAAATATCTTGTTAGCTCTCCAGTGCTTTGAATCAGATTAACATTTTCTTCCCCCAGCTTTCTTAGTTGTCCTTAGCAGGAAGCTTAATCATACTTGTTTAGTCTGCCATTACTGGAAATCTGATTAACCATTACAACAATTATATAAAACAGATATGATTTCCATTTTACAGAGAGGAAACAGGTTGAGGGTAATAAAAGAATGGGACCAATACAAATACAGCTTGTTTTGCTAGTTAGAGTAGGTGGTCTTTGGGTACTTGAATACTACCACATAAGTAGCTAACTTTAACAATCATAGGGAAAGTCACTTGCACCAAAAATATTTCCGAAATTGACCCTCTTATGGTACCTATATTCCGACATTAAATTATCCTTTGAGATACAGCTTTGAAAGGATATATTTAAAGATCTGTTTAAAGTAAATGTATCTGGAGCAAGCTCAGTCTTGGTCTTTATCCGCCACCCAGAGCTTATCTCAATTGGCTATCAGTTGTAGAAATAGTTTTTATGAAGTGCCTACGGTAGTTGGGAGCAAAAAACAATTTTACCATAGTTACTTTGAACATTTCTATAGAAGAGAGTCTTAGAGTAATATTGTAACATAGTTGGAAATACAGTCGGAAGAGTGGGCTGGATCCTGCAGTTACCTAACACTTTACATCACATTGAGAACATGCTAAATTTCCATTACAAGGAATAGGATAAGGACAGTAGACTTTATCTACGGGGGGGGGTGGGGTTGGGATGGGGCTGGGAGTTGGGTTGGTTGAGAGAGAATCCCAGAAAAAAATGTAAAGTGAAGGCTCACTGATTTATCTGTTTGTTTGTTTTCTGGAGGTTTCTCTTATCTTTGACAGTTCCATCCACGTTAAGCCCATATTTCTCCCTTTCTATTGCAAATTTTTTTAACCAAGTATTTTCCTTTCTTGCTAGGCTTCTTTTTGGTCCCTTTATGCCAATTGCCTTATAGCATAGGTCCAGATTTATCACGCTGAAGAGCTCTATTTCACATAGGCCTCCTTCTAGGCCGGAAATTCATGGCTTCTCCTCTGCTTTGGGAAATCTTCCTCATCTTTCTCTATTCATTACCAACTCCATGAATATTCCTCTAGGTGAGGTGAACTCTTCTGACCAATCCATGATGAACCAATGTCTTTAGCATTCAGCACAAAGCCCATCAACACTGCACAGTCCTCCGGAAGCAGCATAAACATGTATTTATTCTTGGGCATGTTTTCTTTTTTAAAATTTATTTATTTATTTATTTTTTAAATTTTTTATTTTTTTCTTTGGAAGCATGGTGGTTTGTATCTTGGGCATGTTTTCTACTTGGGTGATTTTTTTTTGTATTATTTTGCTGTTCCTTGTGTATGTTTGAATGCATAACTATTCTCTGCTTTTGACAGGGAGCTCCAAAGAGATTCTTAGTCGACAGTGCTTTGAACCCCTGAGCTCCCAGGATACAGGGAGTCAGCAACAAAGAGGTCAAATGCCATCCACTCTGGACTGGGGCATTCCTACTATAAATATTTATGAAACACTGGGCTGAGGGATATTCTTTCCAAACTATAAGAGAATGTGACTGTAACCCATTGAGATAAAGGATTGTTTCAACCCCAGTTTGGTGGTCTAGCCTCAGCAGAAAAAACAACAGACTTTGAGAATAGGAGTAAAATGAAACTGAGCTCTTCAAAGAAAGTTACTGTGAAAGTCCTACAATTTCTGGAATAAGACCAAGGGGCTCTTTTAGTTTAGGCACTAGCATCCGCAAAGTTACTAAAAATCAAAAGTCGGAAACAATTTTAATGTCTGATATATAATTAGGTCTAAGCAAATTATGGTATGCCTATATAATAAAATATTATATGAGCCTTAAAAATGACATTTTATTTGATTTTAAATGAGACAGAAAGTGAATATGTCTTAATATTAAGGTAAAGAACCTGAACAAAATGCACAAAATCTCTTTGGAAAGATACACATATGAAAATTTTTAACAACCATATTAATTTTGGTTAGGGAAGAAAACTGGATGATTGAAGTAGAAAGATCAGAAAGAGCCTCTTCACTCTATATCTGCTTGTTTTTTCCAAAATTTAAAATATGTAAATACACAGCCTGACCAACATGGTGAAACCTCGTCTTAAAAAAAAGTATGTAAATACATTATATATTTTTAAGAAACCAAAATAAATATGTGAAATGAAGAATCAGGAAATATGTAATATAATTTCAACTGTACAAAAATATACATAGAAAAATATGTAGCAAGAACTATGTGAAAGCGTCAATTGTGATTTTCTCTAGAATTACAGGGTTTTTATTCCTTCCTCTTATATTTTCCAAAAACTTCAGGTACACAAAGATTTTCTTTTTGTGACAGAGTCTCGCTCTGTTGCCCACACTGGAGGGCAGTGGCGTGATCTTGGCTCACTGCAACCTCTGCCTCCCGGGTTCAAGAGATTCCCGTGCCTCAGCCTCCCGAGTACAGGTGTGTGCCACCATACTCGGCTAATTTCTTTTGAATTTTTAGTAGAGACAGGTTTTGTCACTTTGGTTAGGCTCATCTCGAACTCCTGACCTCGAGTGATCTGCCTCTCTCTGCCTCCCAAAGTGTATATCTATATATTCAGGACAGAGTCTTGCTCTGTCCCCCAGGCTGGAGGGCAGTGGCGTGATCTTGGCTCACTGCAACCTCTGCCTCCCAAGTTCGAGTGATTCTCCTGCCCCAGCCTCTGAGTAGCGGGAATACAGGTGCAAGCCACCACGCCCAGCTAATCATTGTATTTTTAGTAGAGACAGGGTTTCACCATATTGGCCAGGCTGGTCTCGAACTCCTGACATTAAGTGATCCACCTGCCTCAGCATCACAAAGTACTGGGATTACAGGTGTGAGCCACCACACCTGGCCACAAAGATTTTTGTTTGTTTGTTTTGTTCTCTCTCTTCTTTTTGAGACGGAGCCTTGCTCTGTCGCCAGGCTGGAGTGCAGTCGTGTAATCTCGGCTCACTGCAACCTCTGCCTCCTGGGTTCAAGTGATTCTTCTGCTTCAGCCTCCTGAGTAGCTGGGACCACAGATGAGTGCCACCACGCCCGGCTAATTTTTGTATTCTTAGTAGACATGGGGTTTCACCATGTTGGCCAGGATGGCCTCAATCTCTTGACCTTGTGATCTGCCCGCCTCGGCCTCCCAAAGTGCTGAGATTATAGGCGTGAGCCACTGCGCCTGGCCCCACTAAGATATTTTTAATAAAAGTTAATTTTGTTTGAAAATAAGTAGAAAAAAATGAAATTAAAAAATTTAAGAAACTTGTTTTTTAAAAAAGTTTCTTTCATTTAATGATAAAGCTGTCTTTTGGGAGGATTTTTTTTTTTTTTGAGATGGAGTCTTGCTCTCACCCAGGCTAGAGTACAGTGGCGTGATCCTGGCTCACTGCAATTCTCCTGCCTCAGCCTCCCAAGTGGCTGGGATTACAGGTGCCCGCCACCATGCCCAGCTAATTTTTGTATTTTTAGTAGAAACAGGGTTTCACCATGTTGGCCAGGCTGGTGTTGAACTCCTGACCTCGTGATTCACCTGCCTTGGCCTCCCAAAGTGTTGGGATTACAGGCGTGAGCCACCATGCCCAACTGGGAGGATTTTAAATAAGTGTATTTTATTTACTTATTTTTATTTGACATGACATTTCACTACGTTGCCCAGGCTGGTCTACAACTCCTGGGCTCAAGTAATCTTCCTGCTTCAGCCTTCCACAGTGCTGAGATTACAGGCATGAACCACCACACCTGGCCTAATAAAATAAATTTTAGCAAATAAAATTTACACAATGCCTTTTCTTCAGAAGTCATATGGAGAATAGATTCTTCTTTTCATTTGTAGAAAAGACAGTTTTTCACTTAAATAATGAGGCATATTCTGCATTGAGAGTTAATAGAGTTGAATTCTCATATTAATAGAGTTGAAGTCTCCAGTAGTGAGTTACATGATCTTGGATAAGTAATTTAACTTCTGCAAGTCAAATAATTCTCAACTCTAAAACAAAGAGCTTGGGCTAGATTAGGGTTTCCAAGGATTTGAGGTAATATGGATGTGTAACATTTTTCAAAGCTATCGTGGAAATCAATATCAGTTGCTAACGTGGTTTTGTTAAGGAAAGCCATTATAGAAATAACAAAAACCACAGCCACTGTCCTCCACCATCTATCATCACCACTGTTTTATAAAACAAAGAAATGTTCCCCTTCCACAAAGGCTCTCGCGGAAGTGTTTTTCTCTAGCCTGGATTTCCCCTCTGGAGTCCCCTTCCACTCTCTCATGGAAGCTGTCTTCCCCTCCTAAACTCCATCTCTCTCTATTCCCTTCCACTCAGTGTGGACGCTGCTTTCCTCTCCTGGGTTCCATCTTTCTGGATTCTCTCACTCAGGGTGAGAGGAACTTTCCTTCTCTGGTTTTCCCCCTTTAGGAACCTTCTCACTCAGTGTGAGAGCGGCTTTTCTTTCTCTCACTCAGTGTGAGAGTTAGCTGTTTCTTTCTCTCTCCTCCTGTTTCTCTCTCTCTCTCTAAATAAATCACTTTCTACAAACAAACAAAAAAGAAATGTTAACCCACACAAAAGGTAGGAGAGTCATAATTGCAAAATACAGAATAATCCTAAAAATTGCATTATTTACTTTAAACAAAAAACTCATTATAATAATGCTTTTCTCATTTTCTTGCAGATCTGTGTTTGGGAATCATCAGTTTAGATGAGAACCATTTCAACACTAAAGTTATATATCTAAATACAGAAATATTCAACAAACTTTAAAAAAATTGTCTGAGTTTATATTCTGTATATTTATTCATGTCAATCAGTTATGGATACAATGGTGACTCATACTAATAACTTATGCTCACCTAAGGCTTAAAAAGACAGTGATATTCTTTAGTTATCAAATAACCACAATAGTTTGTTTTTTCAGTACACATGGATGCCAGAGATTGGCCTAAATGCTGGCGTAATAAGCTATGAACATCACAGTAAGCTATGAGGTGACAAAAGTAACCCCATGTTATTAAAAAATTTGAACTTGATTGAATTCACACAGCTGATTGAACTGGAATTCATATATTCTTTTTCATTATACCCTGCTACCTCTATCAAAGTAATTTGCTCTCTTTAAATACTACATTGTTTGTAGAATGATTTACATGTAAACTCATTTCAAACATCTGAGAGATATAGAAGATGGTTGTAATGCATTTTGCCATCTAGGAATTTAAAATCTGACCAAGGAGGTAAGCTATACACACACACACACACACACACACACACACACACACACACACATACACACACACACACACACACACACAATTTGAATTACTACAGTTACTACACAGGGCAACATATGCTTCTGCTGAATGAATAACACAAATAATAAATACAGTAGGTAAACTTTAGAGGAAGGTAAAAACCACAAAGCTAACTAGGAGACTTGAGTCGGACATTTTAAGGGAAGAGGTGGGAGAAGGGTTATTTCGAGACGGAAGACTGAGTGAGCGAAAGTGTGGAAGACAGAAAGTAAAATGTCTATTCCAAGCAGTGTGAAGAGAGCAAAAGGGTGAAGCAAATTTTATCAGCTATTGGAAAAGTAGGTTGGAGTCGAATTGTGGAAAACCTAGACGGTCAGGGTAAGAACCTTAAGACACTGTATCAGCTGAAGGCTTCTGATCAACTAGAGGACAGGGAACCACTGCCTTCTGAAATGTTGTGCAGTGGCCATTCAGGGAAGGAGAATGAGCAAGGAGCTAAAAGCAGAAAGAGAGGACAGAGATTTATTGGAACTCTAAGGGGTAGGTGTGTGAACTAGATGAAGGAAGAGAGGAAAATTAGGAAGAGGCAATATTGTAGGACTTAGAGATGGATTTGATAGGAAAGTAATAAGGAGGAGGGGAAAAAAAACCTTCACAGTTTCAAGTTTCTTTTTCTTTTCTTTTCTTTTTTCTTTTTTGAGATGGAGTTTTGCTCTGTTGCCCAGGCCGCAGTGCAATGGCATAATCTCAGCTCATTGCAACCTCCATCTCCTGGGTTCAAGCGATTCTCCTGCCTCAGCCTCCTGAGTAGCTGGGATTACAGGCGTGTGCCACCACACCCGGCTCATTTTGTATTTTTAGTAGAGACGGGGCTTCTCCATGTTGGTAAGGTTGGTCTCGAACTTCTGACCTCAGGTGATCCACCCGCCTCAGCCTCCTAAAATGCTGGGATTAGAGGCATGGGTCACTGTGCCCGGCTACAGTTTCAGGTTTCTATGTGAAGGAGAACTATGGTACCATAGGCAAAAATAGAGATACAGGAAGAAAGCTACGGAGAAAATAAAAATAATTTAATTTTAGATAAAAATTTTGGGAGACCAATTAGCATGACACTTGAGTTCAAGTTTCACAATATACTTGCTGTGAGACCCAGGCAAGTCTCTTTACCTCTCTTATTTCCAACTTCCTAACAGGTAAAGTGAAAGTGGTAAAATTCACCTAGAAGATGGTTTGGAAGATTAAATGAGATTTGTTTTTAAAGCAACTGTTGTAGTATGTAGTGTACAATTGATAAAAGAGTTTTCTTGCTATTGCTAAGTCTTTTGATACCACTAACAAATAAAATTAGCAGTAAGGATTCATAGTTGACACAATGAATTTGAGGTGATAGTGGAAGTATCCAGTGGGTAATCTAAGAGGTTGGAATTAAAGTGATACTCAGGTCCTGGAATCATCTGTTAAAAAAATGATAGTTGATGCTGAAGGATTAGTTATCCTAGGTAAGCATGAAGGAAGAAATAGTGAATTTGAAGAATCACACAATTAGGAAGTGTGAAGAGGAAGAAATGTTTAACAAGACAAAGGTGGAGCCAGGAGCATTGGCTCACACCTGTAATCCCAGCACTTTGGGAGGCCGAGGCAGGTGGATCACCTGAGGTCAGGAGTTCAAGACCAGCCTGGCCAACATGGTGAAACTCTGTCTCAACTAAAAATACAAAAAAAAAAAAAAAAATTAGCTGGGCATGAGTGAGAACCTGTAATCCCTGTAATCCCAGCTACTTGGGAGGCTGAGGCAGGAGAATCGCTTGAACCTGGGAGGTAGAGGTTGCAGTGAGCTGAGATCACACCATTGCACTACAGTCTGGCAACAAGAGGGAAACTCTGTCAAAAGAGAGAGAGAGAGAGAGAGAGAGAGAGAGAGAGAGAGAGAACTGAAGGAAAGTGGATGCAATATTCCAGAATGCAGGAAAGGGGTCATTTCAAGAAAGAAGTAAGCAGACAACATTTCCAAATGTGGCAAAAAGTCACATACCATGTATTACTTGCATTTCAGAGTGATTCCAGGAATTTGGAATGATTTTCGAGACCATACATATTAGTAAATTATTTAGTTTATAGGATATGATTTAAGAGTACATATTTATGACCTTCAAGGATGGATTTCCTTGGAAATTATAGCAATCAAATATTAGTTTAACAAATAGGGTCTGTAATAGGCATATTAAAGTATCAGTCAGAGCAGTGCTAGATTATAAAGATAATCTAATGGCATTTTAATATGCAAATCGGGATAAAAGCTGTTGGGAAATAGCTCTTTAATATTCAAATATTCCTTCTTACAATTGATACTCATTTGTTTAATATACTCAGAGAGCAAAGAGTAAACTTCAACCACTCTTTGTCCAAATTGTCACAAAACCCAAATGATACAGCTCAGCTAACTGAGATTTTACTGTTTTGCATGTTGGTGAGTCCAAGAACTATGTGTCAAAGATCAAGTGCCTATTTACCCTTCAATGTCTGTTTATAAATTTAAGAGATCTTAAAAAGCTAAATATGTCTCTGGAAATGAAAATCTGCCAACCTCATGGACTTGAAAATGTGATTGGTTTGCATTCATGACTTGCATATGTCTCTGAAAAATCATAGCTGAGTGTCATCTCCAAGGCCTGGCTGCTGGAAATGATTGGCTTAAAGACTCATTCAAGGCTTCACTGGCAAATGATGTCAAGGACCCAATTCAATTGAAATTTATGAAGTAATCATAATTGATTTTTTTTTTTAAGGGACAGGGTCTCACTCTATTGCCCAGGCTATAGTATGCAGTGGTACAATCATAGCTCACTGCAGCTTCAAACTCCTGGGCTCAAGTGATCCTCCTTTATCAGCCTTCCAAGTAGTTAGGGACAATTAATTTTTAAAAACAAGTTGACTTACAAAAGGTAGGCAACTACATAGATAAAACAAATTGCCAAAAGGAAAGAGGAGGTAAGAAAATTAAAGCCAAGATTATTACAGAGCAATATCGTCCATTTGCTAAACAAATTTGGCCTCGAGTTTCCTAGTGGCCAGAGCAAAGAGGGAAGAGTCTGACACTTTGTTTTTTTTTTTTGTTTTTTTTAAGAAGGAGTCGTACTCTGTTGCCCAGGCTGGAGTTCAGTGCCACGATCTTGGCTCACTGCAACGTCCACCTCCAGAGTTCAAGTGATTCTCCTGCCTCACCCTCCCAAGTAGCTGGGACTACAGGCCCACACCACTGTGCCTGGCTAATTTTTGTGTTATTAGTAGAGATGAGCTTTCACCATATAGGCTAGGCTGGCCTCAAACTCCTGACCTCATGATTCGCCTGCCTCAGCCTCCCAAAGTGCCGGGATTATAGGCATGAGCCACCTTGCCCCGCCTTGATGCTTTAATCATAAAATTAAAAAGTTGTTTAGTAGAAGCCAGGTTTCTCCTGGGGCTATAGCCCCACAGAAATTTATCCTGTGAGTCCTCATAAAAAGGAACCTGGCAATCTATCAGATCGGGCTCTCAGTAAAATCCTCGTGTTGAATATAATAACGTATTTCTTGGCATTGGGTCTGATAGCACATCCCTTCATGTAAGCACAGTTCAGTGAAGTTTGTCTTGAACCAGGAGGCAAATGCCTGGGATCCAAATACAGTGGCCTGACAATCAGGTTTGATCCATGGATAAAGTTTAGGATATCCAGCAGGGTAGAGAATTTGCATAACCTTCAGGAGATTCTTCACAAACATTATTTCTCAAAAATCAGTATTTTGCTAAGGGATTGGACAGCAGGGAGTTCAAAGTTGTATTCTCTAGTGAGAACCCAGAGTGCAGGTATTCTGTATTATCATACACCTTTAGCACTGACAGTCCAAGAGGAAGAACCAAGTTTCCTTAGGAAAACTACTGAATACAGTTTAGCATGCAGGTGTGTGAGCACTTCTAAGAGAGCTCCTGTCTCATTGCCACTTGACTCCTTTGAGCCTATTTTTCAGTTTAAAACAATAAAAATCATTTAAAAAACACATATCAGCCCAGGCGCAGTGGATCACACTTGCAACCCCAGCACTTTTGAAGGCAGAGGCGGGCAGATTGCTTGAGCTCAGGAGTTTGAGGCCAGCCTGGGCAACATGGCAAAACCCTGTCTCTTTCAGAAACACACAAAAAATTAGCCGGACCTGTGGTCCCAGCTACTCAGGAGGCTGAGGCTGCAGTGAGCTGAGATCACACTGCTACACTCCAGCCTGGGTGACAGAGTGAGATGCTGTTTTTCTCTTCTTTCTTTTTTTGAGGCAGAGCTTTGCTCTTGTTGCCCAGCTAGAGTGCAGTGTGCAACCTTGGCTCACTGCAATCTCTGCCTCCTGAGTTCAAGCGATTCTCCCGCCTCAGCCTCCCGAGTAGCTGGGATTACAGGTATGTGCCACCATGCCCAGCTAATTTTTTATTTTTAGTAGAGATGAAATTTCTCCATGTTGGTTAGGCTGGTCTTGAAGTTCCAGCCTCGGGTGATCCACCCACCTTGGCCTCCCAAAGAAAGTGCTGGGATTGCAGGTTTGAGTCCCTGTACCTGGCTGAGATGCTGTCTGAAAAAACTTTTTTATCTATTTGCGCATGCGCATGTGTACACACACACACACACACACACACACACACACACACACACACACAAGCATACATGCATTATTTTGGTTTGTAGACATGAAAGCGTTTTCAATTGCAAGCTCCCAGGGTGGCTAATTTGGTCCTCACCGCCATGTGTTGAGGCAGAGCCTGTAAGAGCCTCATTTCATAGACAATTACCAAAAAAAGGAGGGGTGGGCTTTAAAATATCTTTGAGGGCTAATATTCCACGATTTTCACTGGAACTGCTTTGCCTGTTCGGCCTTTCAGGGTAACAGATTTGATTGTTTTAGTGCTCACCTATTCTATTTGAACTGTAAAATCCTAGGAGGCAGGGTAATCGTTTGTGTTAGGAGAGCCCCAGGAGGGTGCTTAGTCAATATTATTCTGATTTTCACCCCATCTGTGCACCTAAATCTTCCCCATTCTCATTCTTCTTTCCTGAAATTATGATGAAAGCCCATTAAAGTACAGGTTCAGAAATGTAAATTTTTAAAGTTGTCAAGCCAGCGGCAAAAGAAACTATGACTGGATGACTTACAGCTTTAAAGAGCCATAATAGACCTTTATTTGGAGGCACTCACAACCCCCTCATTGCCCTTCACAGCATTCATCTTGGGAAGGAAGGGAACGGCTGCCCAGAAGCTGCAACCCGTCTCTATCCCTGCAATTACCAGCCTCGAGGATGGTAATGGGGCATTAGTGGAATTCTCAGGAGCACCCACCCAGGATATGCTGAGAAATTAACATGGGCAAGAGTCTGCTAGGAAGACCCGCTGTCCCTGTGCTAATTGCCCCAGACTCATTATTGTTGCTTCATTGTACAGGGGATTGATTCATCGGGTCACATGTGCAGCAACACATGTTGGAGATGGGAGAAGCTATTTAATGCCTGCAAAAATAGAGACGCAATGCAGGCCAGCATGCAGCTGTAGCCTTGCTCAGTACTACCAAATTCATGCCGGGCCCAGAGCCAGCAAAACAGTCGCTGGAAAGACGCCCCTATCGTGTGTTAATATTCCCTCAACTTGTGAAAGATAAAGGCTTTTGTTCAGTATTTACATGGACTGAAAGTCAAGATTTCCTTGTATAGTGTGCATTTCTAAGTATAGTTTCTTCTTCTATCATTTTTTTTCTTCTCCTGGGAGAAGTTTTAGAAATGGCATTGATGGGCTAGAGTTAAAAGCTGTCCATACCAAAATGGAGGAGCCTGTCCTGTGAATCTGAGTCTTTGTCCATTGGCACCCCTGAATGGGGAGCGCATTATGGGAATCTAGGGTGTTCAGCCTATTCTTACTGTTTTCTTTGTAAACAACAGCCCTCTTCATTTTCATCATTAAAGTTCCAGACACTTAAATGACTTAAAAGCAAAAGGAAGCATACTGTCAATACATTTTACAAAGGAGAACAAGAGCCAAATAGGAAAAGTATATTTAAATGTTTAAATACATTTCACACTTTTGAAAGAGGTTGTATGGACCAATGCTTCTTGAACTTTTAATGTGTCTGCCAGTCACTTGGGCACCTCATTAAAAGGCAGATTTTGACTCCATTGGTCTGGGATGAGGCCTGAGAATCTGCATTTCTAATGGATTACCAAGTGATGCTGATACTGTGACTCCAGGGATCATTTGTATAGCAAGTATATAAACCTACCTGATTATTAGTAACATTTCTACCATTTAAAAATAAACTCTAGGCTACTCTCATTAAACCATTTAAAAAGGTATTTTGCTCAAAGCTAAGTATCTGAAATTTAAAGATACTCTAGAATGACACTTGTGACTTTTTAAAATGAGATAACAAACTCCTGTCTGTATACTTACAGTATGTACAGAATCTTCCTTTAATTTTTTTTCTAGCCTTTATCATTCATACACACTTTTCAAACTTACTTTTAATACATCACACATGTTAATTGTGTTGTTGTTGTTGTTATGCAGTGGCACAATAATAGCTCACTGCAGCCTCAAACTCCTCCAGGCTCCAGCAGTCCTCTGGCCCCAGCCTTCTGAGTAGCTGAGACTAGCTGCATGTGCCACTGTACCAGGCTAATTGAAAGAAGTTTTTTGGCTGGGCTAGCTGGCTCACACCTATAATCCCAGCACTTTGGGAGGCCAAGGCGGTGGATCACTTTAGGTCAGGACTTTGGCCAACATAGTGAAACCCCGTCCTATTAAAAATACAAAAATTAGCCTGGTATGGTGGCGCATGCCTGTAGTCCCAGCTACATGGGAAGTTGAGGCAGGATAATTGCTTGAACCCCGGAGGCAGAGGTTGCAGTGAGTCAAGATCATACCATTGCCCTTTACCCTGGGCAACAGAGCAAGACTCCATTTAAAAAAAAATTAATAAATAAAATAATTTTTTTTTTTTTGGTAAGGACAGAGTCTTGCTCTGTTGACCAGGCTGGTCTTAAACTCCTGGCCTCAAGCAGTCTTCCAGCCTCAGGCTTCCAAAGTGCTGAAATTATAGGGGTGAGCCACCATGCCCGGCTTTTATATTTAGTGATTTTAAGACTAAAGCTGTTACCTAATTAGTAATAAAGAGAGCTGTGGCTGCAAATCATGGACACAGCACAAGCAAAGCTCAAGAGGCCTCCGCAGTACACAGAAAATCTGCCCTCTCATCTGAACTCCCCACTCGGACCGTATGGTCCTCTTTGTTCCTATCGTATTGGTGTATTAATAAGGCCCTCTTTCATTCTCGAAGGGGACCCAGTTTAGAAAACAAGTTACAGCACTCTACTTATAGCTTATACTGCATCAATAGTCACCTGGCGTTTAACACATTGTTTTCCCTTATTGTTAATCATTTCTGCTTATATCCATGTCTCAGGTTTCCAATGAGATTATAACTTATTCAAAAACATCTCATTTATTAATTAGATCTTTACCAAGAATTCTTTCAAACAACCTGGTATCATTGTCCCATAGGCAGAAAAGTTAGATCAAATACCTCTGAACGTCAGAAAATATTTTAAAAGTCTATTCAATAACTATCTGAATAGTGGTGGCAGCCCTAATCGAACACATTTAACCATCCATCCTTCCTTCCATCTATCCATCCATTCATCCGTCCATCCATCATTATATCCATTCATCCATTCATCTATCCATAATCCATTCATCCTTCCATCCATCACATATCCATTCATCCATCCATCCATCTATCACATACCCATCCATCCATCCATCCATCCATCCAACAAAACCCTATTGAAAACCACTTTGTGCCAGGCTCTGGGCTAAGTGCTAGAAGTACAAAAACCAACTCTTGCCTCCCAGGCCTATTGCTTAGTCCTTCACAATGAAATGTTTATTGACTCACTTAAAAAAACAGACTTTTTTTTTCCAGTTTTGAGAAGCTCATTTGTTTGGAAAAATGGCAGCAGAAAACAAATACCTATTGGAATGAACACTTAATGAAATATACAGACTGTGACTTTGGCTCAGGCTCCACGATGATCTAACAGTGTGTCTACAGGGTAGTAACTTTCATCCTCTGTGTGAAATGAAGGAGCCTGGTGATTGCTAAGATCCCTTCCAGTCTCACTGTTCTATTGTAGGAGGTAAGATGTTTTCTTCTCTGCTGTTGAAAACTTCTAGGAAGAGCAAAATTTTATGAAAGCTTTGAATAGCAGAAGGAATAATTTCATAGAAGCCTTTAGAAATGAGTAATTATAAGCTAAGATACTTCTTAGCTTTTTGCAAATTTTCCTTTTTTACCTCTCTCTCTTCCATCTTTAGTTTTACAGTTTGCCAAGATTTCTTTTCTTTATATTTTCTTTTATTAAAATGTGTGTGTCTTTGCCATCAGTCTCTCCATCCAGCCATGTGTATCTTCCTATCCTGGTCCCCATGCCTCCCACGCTGCTACCCCGAACCCCGCATCCGTTCCTCCTCTTGGCTTCCTGAACTGCCCTGGAATCATTCAACGCCATTACGTTACTGTCGCATGCCTAGTCCAAGTCTTGCTATCAATTTCAGTTTTTCTTCCCTTGGAATTCACTTTCTCCACCTCTACCAGTTAGGCATTTGCCACACGGCCTGTGTTATTAGTATGTATTCTTTGTTTTTTCCTATGTTAAAAATGGTGTTTTTCATCCAGAAAAAAATTGCTGTGTTGCCCAGGCTGGTCTTAAACTCCTGGCCTCAAGCAGTCTTCCAGCCTCGGCCTCCCAAAGTGCTAGAAGTACAGGCATGAGCCACTGCGCCCAGCCTTTATATTTATTAATTTTTTTTTTAAGGCGAAGTCTTGTTCTGTTACCCAGGTTGGAGTGCAGTGGCATAATCTCAGCTCACTGAAACCTCTGCCTCCTGGGTTCAAGTGATTCTCCAGCCTCAGCCTCCCAAGTAGCTGGGATTACAGGCACCTGCCATCATGCCTGGCTAATTTTTGTATTTTTATTAGAGATGGGGTTTCACCATATTGGCCAGGCTGGTCTTGAACTCCTGACCTTGTGATCCACCCACCTCGGCCTCCCAAAGTGCTGGGATTACAGGCATGAGCCACTGTGCCTGGCCTAATTTTAAGAAGACTAAGTAGCTGTTACCTAATTAGGAATGAAGAGAGATTTAGATGCTCTAAATCATGAGCACAGCACATGCCTAGGTGAAGAAGCCAGAGGTCAACATAGCAATAGGGATCTTGTATTCCCTGGAAGATCTGCTGGTGTGACTTGATATGTCAAGAAGCTCCCTGACATGCCCTGTGAATGGCATGGATCTCTGCAGATTCATTCGCCCAATAGATATTTATTAAACACCTGCTATCTACAGCATTGTGTTAAGGCACAGGGACAGGCAGTACAAAGAAGGAGAAGGTACGACATTTCTCTTCTTGGAACTTACAATATAGAAGGAAAGACAGACTTGAAAACAAAAGAATTTCGGTGCAGTATGACAAATCCGATACCGCCATGGGAACATGGTGAAGAAGTCCCTGATGATTCCTGTGGGAAAGCTTCCGTGGGGTATTGGCATTTGATTTCACAGTTGTTTCTTCTTTGCCACCCACTGCCAGGTGTTTCTGACTCAAGGGCCTTGCACTGGTGAGACACAGTTCCAGTTCTCTTTTGTCTATGTCCTGAGCCAAAGTAGCCACACCTGCAGTTGTCCATTACAAAGATAAATAAATGCACTAAATGCTGGTACAGGTTCTCTAAGGTAAAAAGGATCAGGGCTTGGGAAGCAATTTATATCTGTGCATGAAAAGCAAAGGAAAGATTTAACTTTTGGAAAATACACGGCTGGGGAAATGAGAGTTCTCGTGGCAGGAGCGGGACATGAGGGCCAGGTCACCTCAGTAATAACCAGCTATCACAAATACATAAATAAACAAAAGAGAGGACAAATTCTGAACTCTTCTATGAATTCAAATCCTATTGATTCTGTTTGATTAAAATTCAGAAGTATTTTGGGTAACAATGCATTAATGCCTATGAATTATTTTTCTTCCTGAGACAAAGTCTTGCTCTGTTGCCCAAGCTGGAGTGCAGTATACAATCTTGGCTCATTGCAACCTCTGCCTCCCAGGTTCAAGCAATTTTCCTGCCTCAGCCTCATGAGCAGCTGGATTACAGATGCCCGCCACCATGCCCAGCTAATTTTTGTAATTTTAGTAGAGGCGGGGTTTCACCATGTTGGTCAGACTGGTCTTGAACTCCTGACCTCATGATCCACCCACCTCAGCCTCCCAAAGTTTTGGAATTACAGGCGTCCCTGATGATTTCTACGGGAAAGCTTCCTTGGTGTATTGGGTATTGGCATTTGACTTCACAGTTGTTTCTTCTTTGCCACCCACTGCCAGGTGTTTCTGACTCAAGGGCCTTGCTTGGTGAGAAACGGTTCCAGTTCTCTTCTGTCTGTGTCCTCTGACACAGGCTAAATGTGTTGACCAATGCCTATGAATTTTTAACATTAAATCATTTACTAGAATAGCTAGGAGAGATCCTGAGAGAAAGGGACACAGAACTAATTTAGGACGGAGACTGGGGCAACTCATCATGGAGCAAGACCCACAAGAGTAAGGCAGGGTGAGGAGCGGGAACAGCAAGCAGACCTGGCCAGTGTGTGCTGTGTGGAGTGCAGGGAAGGAGGCCAACCGTTCTCTTCCGGGAAAAGCTCATCCTTCCCCTGGCTCCCGTTAGCCTATGCCAGTGACTCCATAGCTGCTTCCTCAGGCCAAATCTGGCCTGTGAACTCCAGACTCCTATGAGCTCTATGTGATTGGAAGCTGTTTCCAAACCTGCTTCTCTCCTTGCTTTTTGGACCCACTCACCCACCTAATTGTCCGAGCTCGGTACCTGGATGTTGAACCTGACTCCGCCTCCCCTCTCCCCCATCAGGCTAAAGCATGCACCCAGTTCTGGTCCCCCGACCTCCTCCCAGCATTCCAGCCTCTCCATTCCTATCCATTCCTGTTGTTGTGCCCTAGGTCTGGCTCTCACCATTCAACACTGCATCGCCTTGATAGACTCACTGGCTTCCTTCACTGAAGTCATCTTTCAAACCATTCTCCACGCCGCAGCTAGAGTGAACTTTCTAAAGCACGAATTGGTCGCCCCGTTCGTATCTAACATTTATCTCATTAGGATGAAGTCCATACTGGTGAGTGTAGCATGCAAGGCATCTTCAGGCTCATTCCTGTTACATCCCTGCCCACGGCTCCCACATTCTGGTTACCATCAGCAGTTCCCTGCACATATGCTTTCTCTTGCTCTGGGCTTTTGCACCGCTGCCTCCACTACTGGGATTGCCTTCCTGCCTGCCCACACTTGGAAAGTTTCTATTTATCCTCCCAGGCCTCAGCTTGGGCAGCATCAAAAGGATTTCTACCCCCATTTCCCCATGAGACCAGCTGCGATATGCCTCTCGTCGCAGGCAGAACACCTGAGCTTACCCAACAGCACTGGATGTCCTGTTCTGCAAGTGCAGAGCTGGGCTTTGATTCTGGTGACACTTTACTCCTTAGAGCTTTACCTGGCCAGAGGGCACACTCAGTTTTTTTTTTTTTACTTTTTTTTTTTTTTTTTTAATTTTAGTAGAGATGGGGCTTCACTATGTTGGCCAGGCTGATCTCGAATTCCTGACCTCAAGTGATCTACCCACCTCAGCCTCCCAAAGTGCTGAGATTACAGGTGTGAGCCACCAAGCCTGGCCAACACTAAATGCTTGATGAAAGAAAGAAGGAGGGAAGGAAAGGGGGAGTTGTCTGAAAGAGGAATAAAGGGTCTTCAAATCATACTTGGTCTATTTTCTCATTTTCCTAAAGGCTAACCTCTTCCTTCCCCTCTTTCTGTTCAGAGAGACCAAGATGTGACTTATAAATACAAACTAGTAAAGTATAGCTGGGATAGGCTAAGCGAGGTGGCTCAGGCTGTAATTCCAGCACTTTGGGAGGCTGAGCCTGGAGGACTGCTTGAGACCAGGGATTCAAGACCTGCCTGGGCAACATAGGGAGACCTTATCTACAACAAATAGAATTAGTTGGGTATAGTGGTACCTGCTTGCAGTCCTAGCTACTTGGGAGGCTGAAGTAGGAAGATTGCTTGAGCCCAGGAGTTTGAGACTGAGGCTGCAGTGGGCTATAATCGTGCCACTGCACTCCAGCCGGGGCAACAGAGCCAGGGGCCTGTCTCTAAAAAGAAAAGAAATATATGGCTGAGGTGTCTTTCCTCATAACTAAACCAGACTGATTGTACAGGTGATGAATGATTGACTGGTGTTGAATAGTTAACACAGTTAAGAGTCATTGCTTTGAAGGAAAAAAACAAAAAGCTCAAATCTACTTTACAAACAATTTACCATTGAGGTTAAGAGATTAGTTTTGCTCTCTGAGAGACCTGAGTTCAAGTCTTGGCTCTGCCCTTTGCTATGACCTTGGATAAATTAACCTCTTTAAGCCTCAGTTTCCTTATCTGTAAAGTGAAGATCACAGTAGTATCTACCTCATAAGGTTTTCAGATATTAATAGAGGTATTAAAGAATTTGGTGCACTGCCTAGCATGTAGTGACAAGAAATGTTGGTTGTTATAGTAATCAGTGGCGGTAGGACTCTGGACTTCTCTTTGATTTCAACAGGCATCCCTCTTTTTCTTTGTCTCATAATTTGGCAATATTTTTTGAGACAGGGTCTTGCTCTGTTGTCCAGGCTGAAGTGCAGTGGGTTCAATCATGGCTCACCACAGCCTTGAACTCCTGGGGTCAAGAATCCTCCCACCTCAGCCTCCTGAGTAGCTGGGACTACAGGCATGCAGCTCCACACGCCTGGCTGTTTCTAAATTTTTTTGTAGAGATGGGTTTTACCATGCTGCCTAGGCTGTTCTCAAACTCCTGGCCTCAAGCAATCCTCCCACCTCAGCCTCCCAAAGTGCTGGAATTGCAGTGTGAGCCTTTGCGCCTGGGCTATTTAGCAATTTTACAGTCAGATTCTGGGCTGATGGGCTCCCACTGACGGCTTCCTTCCCAGCTCCCATCTGACCTTCGTCTTCCTCAGCAGTGATTCAGCTCCCCACCCCTCTGTCACCAGCCTCTGCAGACTTCTGGGTCAGGAATTAGTCGTCATAAAATCTTTGGCTCGCTCCATATGAGAAACATCATCTTAAATCCTGTTCCAACTTGAGAAAAGCCTCACAAGCTACATAGGAAAAGGAGCCATTATCACACTTACTTGTGGATGTATTATCTAAGTCATATACTCTCAGGTACAAGTTATTACTAGAAACTGTTATGATTAATAAGCAAATATGTTTCTTATCATACCACACATCTGACAAGCCACATCTGTGGGGTTACCACCTTGTACTATGTTTAAACAACTAGTATTTTGCATTTTCCTGTTTTATGCAACTAAACCTTATCCTAATCAATATGAAATTCAACACCCATGAGTTGGATGATATATATAATAAAATCCAATTGTGTCATTGGCTTAGTGGAGAAGATCAGATATGGAGCAGTGATGAGCAGATAGCATCAGTTGGAAAATTAGTGACCCTTGTTATGCTGTAGCAAAACATTTGAGGAAAACTGTCATTTCCTGAATCATATAAAGAAAGCAAGATGCAAACTGAAGGTATAGCTGGGGGAAGGGGTACTAAATGTAAAATTTTGGTTTGTATTGATTGCATCTTGTGGCTTTTAGCTAAGTGCTGTGATAAAGATATGAACTCCATCAGGCACAGTGGCTCACACCTGTAATCCCAGCACTTTGGGAGGCCAAGGTGGGCAGATCATGAGGTCAAGAGATTGAAACCATCTTGGCCAACATAATGAAACCCTGTCTCTACTAAAAATACAAAAATTGGAGAGAGATCCAAGATGACTGATTAGCAGCAGCTTAGGATTGTAGCTCTCAGTGAAAGCGCAGAGAGTGAGTGGACGCCGCAATTTCAGACGAATTTTTGTTGCCCACAGACTGGGAGATTCCTGGGGGAGGAGCCCCACAGGCCGCCAGTGCGACTCTTTTGGCTGGTGCAGCCATTTTGCCGGCAGCCCGGTGTGGCGCTTCTCGATGTGGAGTATATGGGATGGGGTGCCCTTTTAGTCGGGCTCAGCTGGTCCCATCCCCACCAAAAAAACAGCAATTGGAAGCGCTGAGGACTGAGAGTTTCACAGCACAGCTGAACCCGGGAAGGCCCAGCTCTGTGGGGAAGGGGTGTCCGCCAAAGGAAAACTAAGAAACAGAAAAAACTTCATCACCAGAGACGTCCACTCAGAGACCCAATCTGAAAGTCGGCAATTACAAAGACGATGGGTGGATAAATCCACAAAGATGGGAAGAAACCAGTGCAGAAAGGCTGAGAACACCCAAAATCAGAATGCCTCTCCTCCTACAGGGGATCACAGCTCCTCATTAGCAAGGGAACAAGACCTGATGGAGAATGAGTGTGATGAACTGACAGAATCAGGCTTCAGAGGGTGGGTAATAAGAAACTTCTGTGAGCTAAAAAAACATGTTCTAACCAAATGCAAATAAACTAAGAACCTTGAGAAAAGATTTGACAAAGTGCTAACGAGAATGGACAACTTAGGAATATAAGTGAATTGATGGAGCTGAAAAACACAATGCAAGAACTTCGTGAAGCATGCACAAGTTTCAACAGCCAAATTGACCAAGCAGAAGAAAGGATATCAGAGGTCGAATATCAACTCAATGAAATAAAATGAGAAGGCAAGATGACAGAAAAAAGGGTAAAAAGGAATGAACAAAGTCTCCAAGAAATATGGGACTATGTGAAAAGACCTAATCTACGTTTGATAGGTGTACCTGAATGTGACGAAGAGAATGAATCCAAGCTGGAAAATACTCTTCAGGATATTATCCAGGAAAACTTCCCCAATCTAGCAAGGCAGGCCAATATTCA
>PVKP010019430.1:0-13905 GCA_004027715.1 Plecturocebus donacophilus | reverse complement strand
GAAGATATTCCTCAAGAAGAGCAACCCCAAGGCACATAATCGTCAGATTCACCAGGGTTGAAATGAAGGAGAAAATGCTGAGGGCAGCCAGAGAGAAGGGTCGGGTTACCCACAAAGGGAAGCCCATCAGAATCACAGCAGATCTCTCAGCAGAAACCCTACAAGCCAGAAGAGAGTGGGGGCCGACATTCAACATCCTTAAAGGAAAGAACTTTCAACCCAGAATTTCATATCCAGCCAAACTAAGCTTCATAAGTGAAGGAAAAATAAATTTTTTTGCGAACAAGCAATTACTCAGAGATTTCATCACCACCAGGCCTGCTTTACAAGAGCTTCTGAAAGGAGCACTACACATAGACGGGAACAATCAGTATCAGTCATTCCAAAAACATACCAAAAGGTAAAGAGCATCACCATAATGAAGAATCTACATCAACTAATGGGCAAAACAGCCAGCTAGCATTAAGTGGCAGTATCGAACTCACATATATCAATATTAATCCTAAATTTAAATGGACTAAATGCCCCAATCAAAAGACACAGACAGGCAAATTGGATAAAAAGCTAAAACCCATCGGTATGCTATATCTAGACCCATCACACATGCAAGGATACACAAAGACTCAAAACAGAGGGATGGAGGAAGATTTACCAACCAAATGGAGAGCAAAACAAAACAAAACAAAACAAACCGAAGCTGCAATTTTTGTCTCTGATAAAACAGACTTAAAAGCAACAAAGACCGTAAGAAACAAAGAAGGACATTACATAATGGTAAAAGGATCAATGCAACAAGAAGAGCTAGCGATCCTAAATATACACGCACCCAATACAGGAGCACCCAGATACATAAGGCAAGTTCTTAATGACTTACAAAGAGACTTAGACTCCCACACAATAATAGTGGGAGACTTTAACACTACACTGTCCATATTAGACAGATCAACGAGATAGAAAATTAACAAGGATATCCAGGACTTGAACTCAGATATGGAACAAGTAAAGTTAACAAGTATTTACAGAACTCTCCACCCCAAATCCACAAAACATACATTTTTCTCAGTATCACATTACACCTATTTTAAAAGTGACCACATAATTAGAAGTAAATCACTCCTCAACAATTGCATAGCATTTCACAGGTTTAAATAAAATATTGGTTGGCTGCTTGTTCATTATTTTTATCGCTTATTCCTTCCTGTCTCCATTGTTAAGCACAATTATTGGCATAAAAGAGGTTTTTAATACCCATTTTTAGACTGCATTCTAGCTTAGGTAATAGAACAAGAATCGTGTTCTCTCTCCCTCTTTCTCTTCCTCTTTCTCTCTTTTATTCTTTTATTTTCCTTTCTTCACTCTTTCTTTCTTTCTTCTTTTCTCTCTTTCTTTCAAAAAATAAATAAATAAAATAAAAAATACAAAAATTAGCTGGGCGTGGTGGCACATGCCTGTAGTTCCAGCTACCTGGAAGGTTGAGAAAGGAGAATTGCTTGAACCTGGGACATAGAGGTTGCAGTGAGCTGAGATCATGCCACCACACCCCAGCCTGGTGACAGAGTGAGACTCCATCTTGGAAAAATTTACAAAAAGATATGAACTCATCTGGAGCTATCCTGCCTGTCAACAGAGATGGAAGGAAACACAGCTTTGTAAAGATTAGACTCTGCCTGTAATAATCTAAACTTGGCTGTGAGTCCTGTAATTGGGAGTCTTGTAGGATGAAAAATTCAGCTTCTAGTGAGTGCCAGCCCATCCAGCCTTGGCAGGAGATAAGGCTGTGGCCCCAGGCCCTTTCCGGGCATCTTCCTAGGTTCCTTGCCAGACAATGGAAACAAGCCCATACACAAAGATTAGATGAAAGGTGTTCCCGTCTCACCCAGCTTCTTTCTTCTTTCAAATGGTCTCAAGGCAGCTAGGCCAATTGGAGAGGGAAAGGATGGGCAGAGCATAAAGAGCTCTAAATAAAAGATCAGAGCCTTCGGGTGTGAGAAGTGTTTCTGGACGCAGTGTTAGGCTGTAGTAACCCATGCTCGGAACTGACTGGAGGCAAAGAGATTGGATGGAAGCTTACTATGTTTGGACAGAAACCTCAAGCTTGGCCTGCAAAAACTTCTGATTAGTCAACTCAAAAAGAATTCCTGGGAACCTGCACCTGCACAAGCAGGAAGTTGGCTGTGGAAACCATACAGCTTCAAGATGATCCTATCTCCAATGCCCAGGGCTCAGATATAGCCATGGAGGAAAACAGACAAGGAAGAATTCCCATAAGGGCAAAGCCAGAGGCCACAGTGGGCAATGGATAAGAGAGTTCCTCCAAGGCAGCAGATCAGTCAAGGAATGACCTTCTCTGCCAGCAAAGGGAGCCTTTGCCATTCCTGACCAGAAGGATTTGATCATTGCTATGGATCTCTTTCTTTGTTTCTTTCCTTTCTTTCTTTTCTTTCTTTCTTTCTTTCTTTCTTTTCTTTCTTTCTTTCTTTCTTTCTTTCTTTTTCTTTCTTTCTCTCTTTCTTCTTTCTCTTTCTTTCTTTCTTGCTTTCTCTCTTCTTCTTTCTTTCTCTTTCTTTCTTTTCTTTCTTTCTTTCCTTTCTTTCTTTCTTTCTCTTTCTTTCTTCTCTTTCTTTTTCTTTTTCTTTCTTTCTCTCTTCTTTCTCTTTCTTTCTTCCTTTCTCTCTTCTTTCTTTCTCTTTCTTTCTTTTCTTTCTTCCTTTCTTTCTCTCTCTCTTTCTTTGTCTCTGTCACCCAGGATGGAGTGCAATGGCACAATCTTGGCTGACTGCAACTTCTGCCTTCTGGGCTTCAATGACCCTCCGCCTCAGCCTCCCAAGTACCTGGGACTACAAGCACATGCTACCACATCTGGCTAATTTTTTTTTTTTTTTTTTTTTTTTTTTGTAGAGACAGAGTTTCACTATGTTGCCCAAGTTGTCTTGAACTCCTGGGCTCAAGTCATCTGAGTAATCCCAAAGTGTTGGGATTATAGGCATCAGCCACCACGCCCAGCCTTTCCCTGCTTTTCTAATGTGAGTTTTTCTGTGTGTCTGCTTATTCTGCTCCTATGCCAGCAATTATATTGCATGCAAATGCAGATAACATTTTTTGGTTTGCAATCTACCAGACCATGAGGAGGCGTATGCAGATGTGATCGAAAAGACTGCCTGTCACCTAAAGATTCTGGACTCTGAGTGAGAGATGCACTAACTGGATAAGAAATGCCGGGGTCTACACAGAGGAAGAAGAGTATTCATGAGTCTGCCAGAGGAGCAGCCTACAGCATAAACTACTAGTTGCCTTCCAAAATCCACTCTTTGCTTCTCTTTTAGCAAAGAAATCCTGATTTTTACCCAGGCACATTGCCACCCAGGCTAGAAATGTGTATTTCCCTGCTTCCTTGACCATTAAGTATGGCCAGTAATTACATTCTGGCCAATGAGATAAAAGTAGTTGGGTTGCAAGGAACTGCCTGGAAGTGTCCTTAAAAAAGAGTAGAGGCATGTCCTTCCCTTCTTCTTCCTGGTTTGAACTTGGAAACAGGGCTGTTCTTGGGGAGCTTCAGCCACCATCTGGAACGATGAGGATGAGGGCCCAGAGAACACCATGGAGGATGATGATGTCATGGAGCTACCAAACTGGTCCTGGATACTGCTTATCTTTATGTTTCTTTTAACTGAGAAAGAAATGAAATTTAATCTTATATAAATAAGCCTTTATCTTTGGCAGTTTTCTTCTAGAAAGCTGAATGTAACCATGACTGGTAGACTCTTCGTGCATTATTGGGCCAATTGAACTTTAAGACTATGGAGAAGGTGATTTAATGATAGGGATTTGACATCTGGTCCATGGATAAGTTGAACTATTTTTTGGGAGGTTGAAAAGAAATACCTTTGTTGTGCTTCCTTTAGCTTTAGAAATAGCCAGGGTTAGACTGAATAAGAATGCAAACCTGATTACTTTTCAGGGTTGAAAAAAATTCTACAGTATTTTGCCCAATTAAAATGATTATAGAGGCCAGGCACAGTGACTCATGCCTGTAATCCCAGCACTTTGAGAGGCCAAGGTGGGTGGATCACTTGAGGTCAGGAGTTTGAGACTAGCCTGGCCAACATGGTGAAACCCTGTCTCTACTAAAAATATAAAAATTAGCCAGGCATGGTGGTACACACTTGTTACATTTCTCTGATAAATTTCTCAATTACTTTTCTGTGTTATCTTGGAGATTTCTGAGTATTCTTAAAACTGCTATTTTCTTTGGGAGGCCAAGGTCAGGAGTTTGAGGTGGATCACGAGGTCAGGAGTTCGATACCAGCCTGACCAACATGGTGAAACTCCGTCTCTACTAAAAATACAAAAATTAGCCGAGTGTGGTGGTGTGCATCTGTAGTCCCAGCTACTCTGGAGTCTGAGGCAGGAGAATCACTTGAACCCAGGAGGTGGAGGTTGCAGTGAGCCAAGATTGCGCCACTGTACTCCATCCAGCTTGGGTGATAGAGCGAGACTCCTTCTCAAACAAAACAAAACAAAACAAAGCCCCCAAAAAAGGATTATAGAGTATATACTCTTTCCAGCAGATGCCATTCTGCCTGCTGTGGATTCAGAGAAGAGAAACCAGAGGCCGTGGTTTTGGGGGAAGCAGCTCTATCACCCACACGCTCCAGTCTAGCCAGCATCCAATATTAGAAAGAAAGGTTAGAAAGAAGATGTGGTTTCACTTGTCTGATAATTTAGAAAAAGGACTCATCAGAAAAGTAGTCAAATTTAGCATATTGATTCAATCCAATGGTTATTTCTGTCATTTCCTACGGGCTTATCTTGGGTTTCTCAGCCTCGGTACTATTGACATTTGGACCAGATGGCTCTTTGTAGTGGGGACTGTCCTGGGAATCACAGGACGCTCACCAGCTTCCCTGGCCTCGACACTCTACGTTCTAGTAGCAATGCCCTCTGTCCCAGCTGTGACAACTAAAATGCCTCCAGACTGAGACATTTTGTCCCAGGTTGAGAAGCACTGGCTTAACACGAGGCTTACAGCGCATACCATGCTGTGCTGTGATGCACAGAGCCTGCTGTTAGCACATGAGTGGGATGAGGAGAAGCCACCAGTTGTAGTTGGAACACAGGACCCAAATACATTTTAGCACCAGTTCTTGATAGATAACTTCAAAGATAGCTATAATTTAATAAGAACCTAATAAAAGTCAGACACTCTCCTTAGTAACTTCACATGTATTGCTATTTTGGGAAAAGTTTTTTTAAAGTATAGACAAGTATAATAACACTTCTTCTGTTGCATTCCCAATTTCCTTTCCATTAGAAATATAGTGTTTATGAATCATCTTTTAATGCTTTTACTAGGTAAAAATACATCTATAAATATTTAGTGTTGCTTTGGGTATTTAAGAATATTTACTGCCAGGTGCGGTGGCTCATGCCTGTAATCCCAGCACTGTGGGAGACTGAGATGGGTGGATCACGAGGCCAGGAGTTCGAGAACAGCCTGACCAATATGGTGAAACCCTGTCTCTACTAAAAATACAAAAATTACCAGGAATGGTGGCGCATATCTGTAATCCCAGCTCCTCGGGAGGCTGAGGCAGGAGAATCGCTTGAACCCAGGAGGTGGAAGTTGCAGTGAGCCAAGATCGTGCCACTGCACTCCAGCCTGGGTGACAGAGTGAGACTCTGTCTCAAAAATAAAAAAAAAAATTAAAAATAAAAATTTTCATAAATGGTATCATACTGTATAAAACTATCTGTGGCATTTTACTGAGAATTCTTTTATTTGTTGACTACAGCAATTTCTTCTGTGAATTACTGCATGTCTCATTTGCTTATTTTTTCTATTGTATTTTCTTTAAAATTTATTTAAAAGAATTTTAGTATGTTTCATATATTAATGCTTTGTTTTTCGTGTTGCAGACACCTTCTTTTAGGCTTTTGTCTTTTTTTTTCTAAGATGTCTGTTATTGTGTTGAAGTTTTTAACTTTCATGTAATTCAGTTTACATTTTGAAACATTCGTCCTTTTTGGGTTTTAAGAAACCATTTCCTATTCCAAGGTGGTAAAGATACTATCCTATATTTCTAAAACTTTTAATGTTTTATTTAACCATTCTATTTGAAAACCTTATGGAGTCTTTTTGTGTATATGGTGTGAAGTAAGGATCTCAGTGGGGAAACTACGACTTAGGTAAGTGACTTGCTGGAGTTGCATTGTTAGTAAAAGGTGGCAAAGCCAAGACTTGAATCCAAGTTCGTCGGATCTCCTAAGCCCGTACGTGTTTCCCAGTGCTATTGCAGGAGGCCAGGTATAAATGTATATCGTAGTTTATTTCTCAATAAATTTTCTTGTCTTCTTATTTTGAGGGTGCCACCTATCTCTAGGCGCATCCTGGAATGGAGAGCCTGAGGTTAAGTCATTTCAATTCCAGTGTGGAAGTAGGGTCTGTCTGCGTAGGTGGAGGATCCTCCAAACTACATCTGGTTTGAAGCATCAGTGGCCAGTAACGAACCTCGGACTGAACTGAGAACCACAGAGGGGCGGAAGTGGCCTCAGCCATCACTGATTCTGGAGATTCGACCTGTGTATTTAGGATGCTCCCTTTTTGTCTCTCGCTGCTCAGTTTTTCGCTGGTGGTAGATATGGTGGAATTAGGGCAGAGAGAAAGGTACTGAATAGCTCTGAAGAGCTATTTATAGCATGCTACTGCTTTTCAACATTGCTTTGGAATTTAAGACTATTAGCTGCTTTTGTTTACTTTTTTTTTTTTTTTGAAACGGAGTTTCACTGTTGTCACCCAGGCTGGAGTGCAATGATGCGATCTCGGCTCACTGCAGCCTCCACCTCCCAGTTTCAAGTGATTCTCCTGTCTCAGCCTCCTGAGTAGCTGGGATTACAGGCATGTACCACCACACTAATTTTGTATTTTGAGTAGAGATGGGGTTTCACCATGTTGGCCAGGCTGGTCTCGAACTCCTGACTTCAGGTGATCCACCCACCTTGGCCTCCCAAAGTGCTGGGATTCCAGGCATGAGCCACCACGCCCAGCCCTTTTTGTTTAATTTTTGTTGCCACTATTTCTTAAGTTTGTTATTTTTGGCCTGTGACATTATTGTGTTTTGCATCTTCTTTGTGTGTGTAATTTATCAGTTTCCGCCATATTTCTTTCATTACGTTTATACTTAAAACTTCTACTTGCCTCAAATCAGTTAAAATCACATATGGTTTCCTTTAGGAAAACGTCTAAAGTTTTCTTTACAACTTGTTTTTCATCATATAAACAAGATGTTTATTATTATTTTTTAAGACAGTACAAAGGAATTTAACATGAAAAGAAATTCCCTTCTTTTCCTCTCAATTTTCATCTCTACTCCCCAGAGGTAATCACTGTTAGCAGTTTCTTGTGTATCAATTCCAGAGTACTTTGTGAACGTCAAGGGTAAACAGGAGTCACAGCAACAGACCATTTAGGGAACTTGTTCTGTCATCTCAGCGTTGCTTGTCTCAACGCTGAGGAGGATTGGCTGTAATGTCTCTCCACTCCTAGGGGAGTTGCTAGGTGATTCTGCAAACCTCACCAGACCGGCCGTGCAGCCACATGCCCTGTACCTCCTGACCTACATAAGCAGAGGCCAGGAAGGCTGTGGGAGGATTCCCTGGAGGAGGCGCTCCCCAGTCTAGGGCAAGGGTTCTTCATCCATCCTCAGCAAGTTGTGAACATGAATGGGAAAAGTATTCCATCCTTATATTCACCATTCTCTAGCTGAAATGTTGCATTTCCTCCAATTATGAATGTAGGCAACAAACTACAGTAGTACTAGCAACAACTATAACTAATTGTCTCTAGGAGAACGCCCGGGTGTTTTCATACGACATAACAGCTGTTGTAGGTATCTCAAAATACCTCTACACTCATCACTAGTTAGAAATCACTGTTAGACCTCGTTTTTTAGTCATCCAGGCTGGAGTGCAGTGGTGGGATCTTGGCTCACTGCAACCCCGGCCTCCCGGGTTCAAGTGATTCTCCTGCCTCAGCCTCATAAGTACCTGGGACTACAAGCACCTGCCACCATGCCCGGCTAAATTTTTTTTGCACTTTTAGTAGAGATGGGTTTTCACCATATTGGTCAGGCTGGTCTTGAACTCCTGACCTTGTGATCTACCCTCTTCGGCTGCCCAAAGTGCTGGGATTACAGGCTTGAGCCACCGTGCCGGGTCTATAATGTTTTAATAAAGCATCATCTAAGTGAAAGAAACCAGACAGAGAAGGACAAGCACTACATCATTTCACTTACATGAGGAATATAAAATAGTCAAACACATAGAAGCAGAGAGTGAAATGGTGGTTTCCAGGGGCTTGGGGAGGGGGACACAGGAGGTGTTGGTCAAAGGGTACAACATTTCCCTTATACAAGATGAATGAGTTCTAGAGAGCTACTGGAGAGCATGTTGCCTATAGTTAATAGAACTTGCATACCTGAGCATTTACCAAGAGTGTAGATCTTAACTGTTAAGTGCTCTCATCCCTCTGTCTATCACGTGTGCCCATGCACATAAATATAGAGGGTGGGGGGAACCTTTAGGTGGTGATGGTATGTTTATGACACAGATTGTGGTAATAGTTTCATGGGGGTGCACTTATCCAAACTCATTAAGTTGTATACATTAGATATGTACAGTTGTTTTTTATTTTTTATTTTTTGAGATGGAGTTTTGCTCTTGCTGTCCAGGCTGGAGTGCAATAGAGCAATCTTGGCTCACTGCAACCTCCGCTTCCCAGGTTCAAGTGATTCTCCTGCCTCAGCCTCCTGAGTAGCTGAGATTACAGGCATGCACCACCGTATTTGGCTAATTTTTTTTGTATTTTTAGTAGAGACAGGGTTTCACCATGTTGGCCAGGCTGGTCTTGAACTCCTGACCTCAAGTGATCCACCTACCTAGGCCTCCCAAAGTGCTAGGATCACAGGTGTGACCCACCGTGCCTGGCCTGAATATGTACAGCTTTTGGTATGTCAATTATATCCAAATAAAGTGATTTTTTTAAAAAAACATTTTTTAGGAGGAAGCATTAGTACTAGAGTACACATTTTCAAATGATTGTGATAACTGCATTTCAATATAATTGATAACCTTTGTAGTCCTGTATATTTTATTTTATAATTGAAAATATTATTTATTTATTTATTTATTTATTTATTTATTTATTTATTTTTGAGATGGAGTTTTGCACTTGTTGCCCAGGCTGGAGTGCAGTGGTGCAATCTCAGCTCACTGCAACCTCCCCCTCCTGGGTTCAAGCGATTCTCCTGCCTCAACCTCCGAGTAGTTGGGATTACAGGCACCCACCCCTATGTCTGGCTAATTTCGTATTTTTAGTAGAGACGAGGTTTCTCCATGTTGGTCAGAAACAGATCCCAACCTCAGGTGATCTGCCCGCCTTGGCTTCCTAAAGTGCTGGGATTACAGGCATGAGCCACTGTGCCCAGCCAAAAACATCATTCTATGGAGTCCACAGCTTCACCAGACCATTAAAGGGACCCAAGCACAGGAAAGATGTAAAGGGAGAGTGTGGTGTGGGGCAATTCCAAGCTTGCCACCGGGAGAAAGGAAGACCTACCTGTAAACCAGGAGGCTGCTGTGCCCCGCTTTGCTCACTGCTGGCGGAGATGCAGGGGTCTGAAGGCCCATCCTGGTGCTGACACTGGCACAGAACAGTGAGCAAGTTTCTGAGAGAGGTGGACCAGTCCCCTTCCCCAACCCCATCTTCCCTCCATCTCCATGCCCCCACTTCCCATCCCTGTGCTCTCCCTCCCTCCCTCACTGAATTAGGAGTCTGACTGAACATAGAAACTGGTCTCTCCTTTTCATCTAGAGAAATCTGGATGTAAAAGTCTTGCTAGAGCAACCTGTCCCAGCAGGATGAAGAGAAAGCAGAGATAGTGCTACATTTGCCCCATCTGGAATGTGGAGGGGAATGATGTGCTGTGGACCAAGTGAATGAAGCAGACGGTGGCTCAGGCCATCTAGCTGGTGCCCTGCCCAAGGTGGCCGGCTGGTGCTTGGAGCCCCCTGCCCCACATCCCCCAGGCTGTGATGGGGATGGCTAGGTGGGAGTCTAGGAGTGGGACTGAGATGACCCAGTGTGCATCAAACAATAGTACCATGGAGAGACTCTCAAAAGTCTCTCAAGCCCACAGAGGAGGACCCTCCCAGAGAGAGGGCTTGACTGCCAGGACAGCTGCATGACTTACATAAAAGCACTTTTTCCCTACTCCTTTTCCCTCCCGTCCCTACAATGCCAGAGGGGTCAGAAACAGCCGAGAGAGGGCTGCATGGTGGCTCCTGCCTGTAATCCCAGTACTTTGGGAGGCTGAGGTGGGTGGATCACCTGAGGCCAGGAATTTGAGACCAGTCTGGCCAACATGGCAAAACCTCGTCTCTACTAAAAATACAAAAATTAGCTGTGTGTGGTGGCGGGCACCTGTAATCCCAGCTACTCGGGTAGTTGAGGAAGGAGAATTGTTTGAACCTGGGAGGTGGAGGTTGCAGTGAGATGCGATCATGCCACTGCACTCCAGCCTGAGCAACAGAGTGAGACTCTCTCAAGAAAAAAAAAAAAAAAAAAAAAAAAGAAAAAAGAAAAAAACTGCAGAGAGAGAGGAGAAGAGGAGTAAAATGCAGAAGGAGCAAACAGCCCACCTTCCAAAACAGGGACCACGAGCCTGGCCTTAGGTGGAGGGGAAAAGCCTTTGAATAAATATAAAATTAATCTTTGCCTTCACTTACTGAACTTCTCATACCTGAGATGGAGTCTTAATGACCAGAATGAAGTTGTTCTTAAAACTGAGTGACTAAAAGAATGTCCATTCAGCCCGAGGGATAAGGAAGGGGCCAAAAGTTTGGAGATTTGGAGGCAGAGGTTGAAAAAATATTTCATGGTGTGCATTAAACAATTTAGACAGGTCTTTTGTAATATTTACCCATTTGCTCTCTGTCTTCTTAAAAAACACAACCACTCCTCCCCCACTTTTTTTTTCCTTTATCTGAGTCACATACATTTTTATGGTTTCATTTGCTAAAAACGTGTAACTTTTTAATCCAACTGGAATTGATTTTGCCATGCTGTGGGGGAGTAGGGACATGGCTTTTACCCTGAAGTTAGGATTGCAGTGTGGCCGGGAAAGCCCTGGATTGTCACGCCATTCCTACCTGGGAGGTTTCAGTGAAGAGATGTTGACATTTCTGTTGAAACCTGCAGGGCTCTGCTTGATCATCCTCATGCAGGCTACTGGTCAGGCCCTGGGGAAGGAGAGGAAGGGACAGCAGCTGAGTCACAGGGAGGGAGACACTCATGTACAGGGAATCTGTACCCAGAACTGCGAGGGAACGCGCTTCCTGGCTCTGGGCCACACAGGCTAAACAGCAGTGGGGGACTGACTGCCTCAGAGGCTGAAACGGAATGCTAAGGAATAGGATGGATTTGTTGACGTTTCTTAGGATTCGAAGTAGCTTTCACAGTTCCCCTCTCTCCCACTCTGCAGCACTGCAGGGACTCATCACCACCTCTGTCGTCCCGTTCAGCCAAATACTCCATCCAACCCTCCTATCTCTGCCTGTCTTCCAGGCCTGTATCTTTTCTTTCATTTTCCTATTCAGTATTTTATTTTATTTTATTTTATTTTTTTAATAGAGATGGGGTTTCACCATCTTGGCCAGGTTGGTCTTGAACTTCTGACCTCGGGATCCATCCGCCTCGGCCTCCCAAAGTGCTGGGATTACAGGCGTGAGCAACCGTGCCCAGCCTCCTTTTCAGTCTTAAATCTTTTTTCCTCTGTTTCATTTTGCTTATCTATTGCTTTCTCCTTATTTTTTCTCTTTACCTCTTTATATTTTTCCTCAAAATTGAAGGGATACTGAGAAATTTCCCCCCAACTTTTTTTCCCTGCCCTTTTTTGTTTTTTGACAGGATCTCTCTCTCTGCTGCCCAGGCTGGAGTGCAGTGGTGCAATCATAGCTCACTTGCAGCCTTAACCTCTTGAGCAATCCTCCCACCTTGGCCTCCTGAGTAGCTATGACTGTAGGCATTCACCACTATACCTAGTGAATTTTTTATTTTTTAATGTTTTTGTAGACATGGGATCTTGCTATATTGCTCAGTCTGGTCTTGAATTCCTTGCCTCAAGTGATCCTCCAGCCTCTGCCTCCCAATGTGCTGAGATTAGAGGCATGAGTCACAGTGCCTAGCCGTTTCTTCCCATTAAATTAAATTAATTAATTAATTTAGAGACAAAGTCTGGGTCTGTTGCCCAGGCTGGAGTGCAGTAACACAATTATAGCTCACTGCCGTCACAACCTCTGGGGCTCAAGCAATCCTCCTGCCCCAGCCTCCTGGGTAGCTGGGACTACAAGCATGCGCCATCATGCTTGGCTAATGTTTGTATTTTTTGTAGAGACGGGATCTTGCTATGCTGCCCAGGCCAGTCCCGAACTCCTTGGCTCGAGTGATCCTCCTGTCTCAGCCTCCCAGAGTGCAGGGATTGCAGGCACAGACCACCATGCCCAGCTCTTTCTTCCCATTTTAAATCAACTCTACATATTACTTTTACTTTTAAATTACCACATATTTAAAATTTGTATTGTGGACTATTTCATACATGCAAGAGAATATATTATAAAATAAAATGATCTCATGTAATAGACACCGAAAGAAATAAAACCTTACTATCTTCCTCCCCTTTCCATAGATTACTATTCTGTTGAATTTTCTTGAATATTAATTTTTGCAGGAGGCAATGATTCTTTTTATTTTTTTCATTTTCAGCAAAGTCTTGCTCTGTCATCTAAGCTGGAGTGCAGTGGCTCGATCCTGGCTCACTGCAGCCTCCATCTCCAAGGTTCAAGTGATTCTCCTGCCTCAGTCTCCCAAGTAACTGGGACTACAGCAGGCGTGTGCCGCCACCACATCTGGCTAATTATTCAATTTTATTTATTTTTAAAATTTTTTTGAGACAGAATTTTGCTTCTGTTGCCCAAGCTGGAGTGCAATGGTACGATCTCAGCTCACTGCAACTTCCACCTCCTGGGTTCAAGCAATTCTCCTGCCTCAGCCTCAGGAGTAGCTGGGGTTATAGGTATGTGCCACCACACCTGACTAATTTTGTACTTTTAGTAGAGAGGGGGTTTCTCCGTGTCAGTCGAGCTGATCTCGAACTCCCGACCTCAGGTGATCCTCCTGCCTCAGCCTCCCAAAATTCTGGGATTATAGGTGTGAGCCACCATGCCCGGCTTAATTATTGTATTTTTAAACAAGATGGGGCTTTACCATGTTGGCCAGGCACTGGTCTTTAACTCCTGACCTCAAGTGATCTGCCTATCTCAGCCTCTCAGTGTTGGGATTATAGGTGGTGAAACACCACCCCCGGCCAGCAGGCAATATTTCAAGAACTGTTTTGTGGATCCACAATGGAAGGATTAGAGACAGAGGAAGCCAGGGGGGCCTGACACAGACCCTGAAATTCTCACTATTTGAATTAGATCATGATAGCCCCTTTAAAAGACATGCTGGGGAGGAGAGATCCAAGATGGCTGATTAGCAACAGCTCAGGAATACAGCTCCCAGTGAAATCGCAGAGAACGAGTGGACGCCGCACTTTCCGACGAATTTTTGTTGCCCACAGACCAGGAGATTCACGGCAGAGGAGCCACACGGGTCGCCGGCGTGACTCTTTTGGCTGGCGCAGCTGTTTTGCCAGCGCCCCAGTGCGGTGCTTCTCGGTGCGGAGTGTATGGGACGGACGGGCTTGGCTGGTCCCATCCCCACAAGGAAAACAGCAATTGGAAGCGCTGAGGACTGAGAGTTTCATAGCAAGCACAGCAAACCCGGGAAGGTCCTGCTCTGTGGGGAAGGGG